>JACAXG010000109.1:429250-573643 GCA_018881555.1 Amblyornis subalaris
CTTGTTAAAAATACATTTCTACTTTTATAAAGCATACTTATTTTAAAACTACAAAACTACGTTTTTGCTTTAAACTGTAAAAAGCTCACTGTTCTGACTCAGGCAGCCTTCGCCAAGGCCTCAGATCGAAACATGTATCCATTTCTATCTGTTCAAGCACAATGCCGTTTATGTACTCTGCTTGCACCTGCAAGGTCTCTGAAACTTCATTTCCCACAGGAAGGGGGTCATCCTCTCTATCCCAGGAAGGTTCCCGCCTTCCTTGACAGACACCTGTCTTTCAAACCAGGACAACGGTTTATTAACAAACAGAATGCCCACCCACAAGGGAAGGGAAAAAAAGGTAAATAACTGTTAAACACTAAACCGTCAGAACTCACTCCCGAACACACACACACGGGAACAAAGACCCAAAAAATGCCCAGAGAACAGGGCTGGTGCTGGAGGAAATACCCTTTTCCCCACACGTGGTCTGAGATGGCACCAGCTCTCACGCCAAGGGCAGTGGAACCTCCRTGGAGGAATTTCAGCAGCAGAGGAAAACCCTAGTGGCTACCTGGTGTTGACCTCTTCTCCACAACAGTCATGGCAGTTGAAACAGCTGGGCTGGAGCCTTTGGTGTGCTTTCTCTCCCTGGCTTGGCTTCTCAGGGCCTGGGACTATTATGGAGCGGCTCCACTTCCTGCTGGTCACGCTCCCGCTGATCTCAGAGCAGCAGCTGGTTCAGTTCACCTCCTGGCAGCCAAAAAATCGCTGCTCCAGTTTCTCAAAGCCAGGGAAGGGAAAAGTTTTTTGCCTGGGCCAAAAACCAAGTCAGCCAAGCAGAGAAAACCATGTTGCACAGAACTGCAGAAAGCCTGGGCAGCAAGGCTTCAAAACACCCACGCGGCAAAGGCAGGAAAACCTCCTCCCCCACTCAGCTCCCCCCATGCTCCTCCGGTCTCTGGCTTTAAAGGTACAGGAACCATTTTTGGACATAGGAAGGGGATTATGGAATAGACTATCATAATAAATCACTCTGAGACATATGGTAACGCAAATTATTTTTAATTCTTTTTGGAAAAAGTAGCCGTCTTTGGTACGTGCTCTGTGCAGTGTAATCCTTCTGTAAATTCAGAAGCTTTATAATCCTTCAGTTTAAAGAAAAAGAGGAAAGAAAGAGGAAAAAAGCCTACTTGAAAAGCCTATGTTTTCAACCAATTCAGCTTTCTAATGTTAATGGTTTTGATATTTTAATGCCTTTCTTAGTAGCATATAATGTGTCAAATTTAGTAAATTTAATTTTGGAAAAAAGTGCTGTAAGTGCTCATGACAGGTTTTGTCAATCTGCAAAAACACTGTTAGACTTAAAATCAAAAGGATTTATGAAATTTAGTTCTGTATGTTATAAAATTTTATGAAAGCAGAAGAAACTGAATGTACAATGTAAGTCCATCAAATATTTATGGTTGCAGATGATCAGAAAAACCCAGCTTCCCTCATGTCTTCTGAAACTTTGACAATGTCAGAATCATTCATATGGTCTTGAAAAAATATTGATGCAGGGATGCATATTTTTCTAATTTTATGCTACTCTAGCCGTAATGCTCCCAAAGAAAAATATTAGGTCTTATAACCTCGTATTCTTCTTCTGATAGGGGTTCCGCAGATTTTTGACATTTCTAGTCATCTTCTAGTACAATTTTTCACTGCCTTTTCCACCTGTTTTGTCTTTTGTTTTTCAAGGTATAACTTGTCTTCCAAACCCTCTGAGTTTTTATAAAACGTGGATTCACCATGTGCAAACTCAAGTTGGTACAGAAAAAGTTACTTTTTTCTTCCTGTGACTGCATTCGTATTCTGTTTAAGCTAAAAGTCTCGTTATTTCCTTCCTATATCCCAGCTGGTGGGGATTTTTTGTTTGTGTCTGGATTGATTCTTATAATTTAGTTCCTATTTCTTTGAGTTTTTGTTATTATCTTAGCTTTTTTGTTTTCTCTAGAAATAGAATATTTACAAATATTGATGCAAACTTAATGCCTGCTCAACTCAGAGAGCAAACTCCATCCTGGAACATTTGTGGCTGCCCTGGGGAAAGTTATGCGTGTATTTTCTGCCAAAAATTGTTCTCCAGGTCTGTTCAAAGTCAAATTTCAAACTGCCTACATTCACTTCCTGTATTAGGTTGTATTTCTCTTCCCTTTTGTGTTATACAGCATTACTTTCTTCCAGTCTGTTTATTCATGTTGTAACTCCGAGTGATTTTACTTTTTTCTTCCTGTGATGGTTTTCCTTCATGTTTTTTGTCATCATATTCTTGCTTAGTGTCACACTTCTGTGATTATCTAGATTGTTTTCCTTATAGTCTTTATTTTTATCTTTCCCATGTTTTTCTGCAATATTTTCAACATTCTTCTCAAGAATTTTGATAATTTAAAATTTTTTCTTCTTTTTGATATTCTACTCTTCTTGGTATGTACAGATAGATTTTAAAAGGATTCTCACAGTCTGTTTTGTATCTGTTGTTCTAAGATAGATTGTCAAACTCCACTCTCCTTTGAGGACAGAGATGAATGAAATGCAAAAGTAGGATGAATCAAATTTTGATGTCTCTGAAGAGATGTGTTGTTTGGAAATTTTTCTTTTGTTCTGTTCTGCAGGATCTCAGTATCATCCCTCTGGATTTGCTTGGGGTGGGGGAGGAAGGCACACCTGTAATCATTATAGTATCTGGAGACAAATGTGGAAAGGAGTCAAGGGTTTGATTTCATTATTTGGTACTCATCTTTTCCCTTACTCTCTGATTTGTATGATTTATTCTAAAATCAGAGACCRTGTGCCCATTTAGTGCTGGTATTTATGCAAATATATCCTGCCAGGACCCAAATGGCCTCAGTTTACAGCATTCAAGAAAGACTAGATCATATTATTTTCTTCTTCCTCTTAGTTACCATCAGCCTATGTCAGCCACTGTATGAGTTCCTCCCCATTGCTGAGTTGACACTGAAAGCTGCATTGGTTCTTAATTCAGCTATTTTCCTCACATCAGCTTTCCTTCCGAGTCTATACCCCTTGCAAGTAAAGGTAGAAATTAAAGAATTCCTTTTTTATTATTTATTTTTTGGCTTTTAAATTTTTTAACTTTCCTTTGAATCAATCATTCGTTTCCAAATCGTCGTTTTAGAAAGCTGTCTTGCAGTTCGCACTACAGAAAGAAATAATCAATTGCTATTTGATGTGATTCAGGTTTTCTCTGTGAAAATTCTAACTAATACTGTTCTGATTGTTAGCATATACTTAAGTGTCATGTGCTCTCCTTGTGTTTCCGAACTCTGCAAAATAACAACAAGGATAAATCCTTCAAATACCCCATTACTATTTCTAACCATAAGATACTAAAGGACATTCAGTTTTACAGATATTCAACACAGATGGTTATTCTGTTGGACCTGACTTTTCTAATCATGACATAAAGTGAAGTAGTTCTCAGAGACTCAGCACGATTCTGTTTCTCTGTTGACCCCCTTTTGTCTTTGAGATTTCTTAGGTTCCTTACTTTTGGCTTGGAGGTCTTCAGTGTGATTTGTAGATTTTAAGTTTGCATTTCTTCCCTGAAAATTCAAACTAGGCTGCATGAATTAGCTCTATAAACTCTTTGTACTTTGCTGCACTTGGAGAAGAAAAATGGGATGACATGGTGTGAAATGCTATCAAAACTAACATAATCTCTTTTAGATGCTTTTATTTTTCCTGCTTTAGTCCTTATTGCAATTCCCTGAAATACACAAGACTACTAATGGATTCTGGTCTCATCATGATCACTCTCTGGTCTAATCTATAAAAAGGATGATTCTCATTCGTTAAGCTCTAATCGTTGCTTCTCTTGTTATCCATCTATTGACAGGAGCCCTCATGGAAGTGATTTTTGTCCTGTTTCTGTGTTCTGTTGAGTGAAAATGGTTCAGATGGTATCTCTTCCCAGAGCAGGAAATCGTGTGCCATATTGTGTTAATCAGAAGACTTCTTTTCTAGTTCTGTTCTGAGCAGTGGTGTGAAACTCCTTTGTGTGTTGAATATTTTATAACATCAAATAATCTAGGATCTCAATATAAGATGGGTAAGAATGGCTTAACTCGTTCAGGCTGAGTTCACCTAATCCATTGTTTTTTTCTCTGACAGGATCTGCAAATGTGTACCTATGGAGGGGGAAGCATTATCCCCTCACCAACCCATAATCTTCCACCCTTCAGCTGTTTTCAGCTCTGGTTTTCTTGAGTCTAATGTTTGCCGCTAATGGATCTCTCCAGGAGAAATGCTCAGTCGTGATTTATTCAGCAATCCTAGGTCTTACGCCTCTCTTTGCATGCTTTACAGAATGATGCTGTTAAGGAATCTACATCTGTAGTTACAACTGCATCTGGAGAGGATTGACAAGTCTTACAGCTCATGCCTTATCATTTTATTCGTCTTTGTCTTTGCCAAGTATTTTGCTGTCAAAGTGAATGCTTTGTATCTCTCCTGCTATCTAGAGTAGTATTGTCCATTTGACATACTTCTGAATTTACTGAGTAGAGTTACTGTTCAAAGGACTTTCCAACTACTTTGCTTCATAGTTAATTTGTTCTTTTATAAGAACCTCTTCTGGCCTGAAGTAGATTTTTTTTTTCTTTTTCTCTCTTTTAGCCATGAACAGTCAATGAAGTGAAACTCCCAAATCAGTTATGTTCAAACTTATTATATAATCACACTTATATTTTGCCATGCACAAATTGAATTGCAATGGTGACTTTACCATCTCTGTTGAGGGGGTTTGTTTACATCTTAATCGGTGTAGTATGGAAACATGTTCTTCACAGTGGGTCAGCGTTCTTAAGAGTAAGGTTCTCCTTTTCCCACTGTGTACTGCACTCAGACTCTACCAAAGTATTGGCCTCTATACTTAAGTTGCTTAAGAGGTCATTCTTTTACTGAAGCACATGTTTCTTTGATGATAGTTGGGTTGATATCTGGACCTTTTATCGATGATGTTCTTAGACTCTGAATGCAGTTTTAGCTTTCTGGGACTGAGAGTAATTAAGTAAGATTGAGCTGGGAGTAAATCTGTGATTATTTGGCCTTTGAATTGGATGTTACCCTTTTGACTTAGAAGAGATTTAAATTGGCAGAACTGGACTTGTATGTCACTGTTACGATAAAGGCATGTTTGGTTCTTTCCATGCAGTAAACTGACACACAAATAGCTGATATGGGATATCAGACTTAATCAGTTTTTCACATGGTATAAATTTTATATTGTACATGCTTTGAGCAGAGATTCTTCCCTTTTGTGGATAACTGTCACTCTGTAAATCATGCAGTTTCTGAATTGATGAAAGATTAGACTCTTCATTTTTTCTTAAGTTTTTCCCAAGAAACATAAGGAGTGGATGTGTTATTCATAATCTAGTAGTTTGCATAGTGAAATGACAAGCAGTGAGGGCCAGGAGGTGCAGGAAGAAGGAAATTTTCACTGGACATTGAAGGCAAAAAATAATTCATAATGAAGAGAATGCTCATAGAGATTACAGAATCTCCATCCTTGTAGACTTTAAAAACTCTACTGGACAATGCCCTCAGCAGCCCATGGTAACTCCTGGATTTAGTCGTGATTTGTCGAAAAGATTGACCTCTATAACATTTAAAATAGTAAAAAAATAAGTATCAAGAATGCATAATTATTTAAAACCATTTTGATTGAAACTACATTACATCTTGATAGAAGGGATGCTGATGTAATGAATAGTCATTAGATCTTGAAGTAACTAATAACAGGAAATGCTCACTTCACATGACTGTTTTGAATGAGATGATTCTAGAAGTCTTTTTTCATTTTAAATGTTGGTCATCTTCTATCAGTCATTTGAAGAGAGACAAGTAGGTTTATGCATGACATGGGTTATTTCCTGTGATTAAAAACTAATGGTGCAGTATTTCTCTATGTTGTACTCACCCACCTGATTGCTCTGTGTGATTGAGAACAAAGTGTGAAGGTCACTTCTACAGGACCATCCTGGAATACTGTGATGGGAGGAGAGGAGGGAGTAATGGCAGCCATTTGAAAATGAATACCAATTCTAAGGTGTTGAGGAGAGGGCGATTTTTGAACAAACAAATGAGGAAATAATTAGCTGATTACATTATTGCGTATGCATATCACACTGTCGTGGGAGAGACCATCGATAGGTTGTGATAACCATTTCTGATATCACTGCTGAAGAATAAAACATAACTGCATTGCAGAGTGATAGATTAGATATACTATCTTGTTAATCATTGGGCTTTGGGTATTTGAAAGGTGGTTGGATAGAGGTTTTTAGAATATTAGCTGAATGATTTTATTGGAGTACTTAGCACTGAAATTAGGTGCTGACATTATAAATGCCATTTGTAGATCTCAAAGTTAGACCAGATGAATACTGCAAGTCATGCTTTTCATAGTTAAATTTTACACAACCTGAGGAAATCAACAGTGCAGATGTCTAATCAATCAACTAATTTATAGGGTTGTCATCACAAGCCTCGAACTTGGAATTAAGATTTTTTTTTTTTTTTAGAGCTCATGTGATTTCTCCAAAACTAGTGCAATTTTTCAATTATTTGAAACATTTGAACATTGTTTTGTCCTCTCTGCTCTTCCCTCCTCCTCTTTCCCCTGGATGACTTAAATATGCTAATATTATTTGAAAGTAATGTTTGTTCTTAGGACAAAATTATTTGCATGTATGCAGCCATTAGTATTGAAATCAGTGATCTGTCATATCTATCTTATGATCTTTGCTTGTCAAAAGAGGTCTAATGAGTTATCTGAAGTAACTGTATTGGATTAAGTATGTTTAGAAATTGCACTTATACTATCACCAGTTTCAACACCAGAGCTCTCATTCATATGGTGGTAACACCACTAGAATGTCATTGCTAACTTCCTCGGTGATATTAAGCTGCTTTATATGCTACAGTTTGAGCAAGAATATGAAAATAAGGCTGTCCACTTGCTGAGGGTGGGTAGGTTTCATGCTTAGTTTCACACAATGATTAAAACAGCATTATTTTAATCAATTACCTGAGGAAGTGATCAGCTGTGGTTAAGGCTGTAGGCTTGATACCAAGTATGGAGACTATATTTGGATGCTGTTTAGTACCAAGGTCCCTGTCATGAGAACTAACAGATGGAATTATTGCAAGAAAAGAAAATGGTAGGTAAACTGAAATCAGTTTTTTCCGTGCCGTTAATTTGGGGAGAAATGCTTTAGGGTTTGCAGAAATTTAATAAATATGCATAAGGTGATATTTTGTTTCCCACATCCTTTACATTTATACTGGCTTATTAAAGATTTAATTAACTTTTCTGAAAAGGGAGAGGATGCAGTCTTGCAAAAAATGTAGATGACAGTGTGGGTTCACAATWATTAGGGCTTCAGGGATAAAATAAAGATTCTCTACAGTTAATGAATATTAAGGCAATGGCTGCTTTGAAAACTTGCAAAATGAGAGTGTTTTACTTGCCACATCTGTCTTCTGTTTGTTTTCTAGCCCTAGTCCATCAATATATGTGACAGATTACAAACCATTTATTTCTGCAACTATGAATAATAAAAGTTACAGAAGATATTTTACTTTACCCTTTCTGTGTGTAAGCAATTTTTTTTACCAACTTCCTGCTCTTCATTATCCTGCATTGTCTTTCTTTGTTGTCCATTCATTTAAATCTTAAAAGCAAGTATCTGGATTAATTTTAGTAATATTTTCCTATTGAGACAACACATCACAAAGCATTGCAAAAACTGTTTTTTTAAAATCCCTCTTCGAGTCTATTTTGCTATCAAGGTTCTAAAATCTTGACAGTGGTTAGACAAAAAAATGTGGCAAAGCAACTGTGGACCGTATTAATCCACAGTCTTCATTGGTCTCTTGTATTCTGTGTGCAAAAATACATAAATGAGCAAATGACATCTGTTTTGTCTTCCATGACTTGTGGCTTCCAAACTCTTGGGGACAAGAACTGTCTCTAATGTGCTTCTCCAGTAACACACAATTAAATTCTGCTCCTTGATTAGGATTTCTTAGTGCTCTGATTTCATAAAGAACAACAATACCAAAAGAATAATTCCTTTTGCAAAATTAGTTAAGAATGTAAATGGAGCTATAATATTATACTTAAACCCTGGTCAATGTAATTTGACCTATAAATTCTATGTCAGTGTAATATCAAAGAAATATATTGTTCTGCAATTTAAAAGGTGTATTCAGTTGTGAGTTGTCATGGATGCTGCTACAGGCTTTTGTTTAACACCTTGAAAGTAACTTCTTGCTTCTTTAAGCTTTGTAGCACATGTTAGAGTATACTATTCAGCCATATGCTGTGCGTATGGCAGAAGCTGGCATCCTTTGTGCTTATACCCCCTCAACAATTTTCCAGGTCTGCTTTCCTACCTCTATCATTGTTGATGCCATGTTCCTTTTAGAGTATCTTCTGGAAATCTTCTGGATCTCCTCTTCCTAGAAGAAGAAATTCCATGACTTTATGAATCTTTCTTTTCCATTCTCTATTCTCCACTAAGAGTTCTGATGCCATGATCTACTGTCAGTAAGTCAATAGTACTTTCCTCTCTTTCTTCTCATTCATTTCCATGGGAAAGTGGGTACTTTCATGACAACGAGTGATGAAAAAGGAGAAAAGAGAAAAAGGAGCTGGTAAAGGTAGTATGGACTGTGAGGAAAGATCAGCAGGTAGTGGAGCTTGCTCTAAGGGGTTTCTACAGTTGATTGAGGAACTGAATTCTCTCCAGGATAATTTCTCTTTAAAACCTGCAGCCTCTCTGAAAGCATTGCTTGCCTCTGATACATGACTTTTTGCATTAATGTTTTTGAAAATCCTCTTTCCTGAAACTTCTTGTATTCATGGATATTTGCGGTTTTAATTGTCTGAAAACTGCTTTATTTGCATCTTGCTACTTCTCCCTGATGGTCTGCTTAAATGCCTTTTAGACATACCAAGAGAGTAAATTTTTCTCAGCAGTTAACTCTGTTCTTTTGAGTGGGAACTGTTAATGTGCCTCAAGTACAGTATTTGTTTTTGTATAAATATGAAGTTTTATTTTAGTGTTACAGATTCCGGTAACTTATCCTGAAGACAGAACTGTGTATCTGCAAATTGACTTAGTCATGCTACAGATTATTTCCCCCACACCCTTTTATGAGCAGTTGGTAAAAAGCCATCTGGCTCACAAGCCATGTCTCTTCTATATTATGAAATCCTTGAATACTTGCCTTTCTGTACTCTTATTTGTCTTTTGAACCATTCATTTACATAGTTTTTGACAAAGCAGTACTTTTTCAGAAAAAAATGGTTTCTTCTGACCTTGTACATCAAAAATAAATTCTTGAATATTTGGCCAAAACCAATGAGCCAAACTAACAGTAAGTCATATAGGCAGTCAGATGATTTCAGTCAAGTTGGAGTGTGTGTATAAAGCAACCTGTTTGTGTGCTTGGTTAATAATCATCCAGTTTCAGTTCTGCAAATGTAACTTCATGTGTATACATACTGTGGAATATTTAACTGTTATTTTTAATTTTTTGTATTTATTGTGTCATATATACATCGTTTTGCAGAGTAAATTCAATTCAGTTTAGCTACATTCTTGGAGTGGGAGATAAGGACTTATGTACCAGCAAAGTAAATTGGAAAGTAATGCCTCATGCTTAATTTTAAATGTGATTCAGACCTAAAACTTCATAGCAAATCACGTTGTGTTCTTGTAAAAGGATAGGTTTCTGTCAAGTGGAGATAAAGTGTATTCTCAGTCTTTGTGTCTGTAGGGATTAGGGCAGTAATTGCATCTAATTTCTGCTGATGCTTTCTCCTCCCTGTGGTCACTGATGTATTATTTCACTGAAAATGTGCAGGGAGGAGTTGAAATTTCAGTAGATTTCTTGAATCTGAATGTAATTCCTGTTACTTTACTCATCTCTAGGTTTGTCAGAATGAGAGTTTTTCTTAACTGTTTTCTTCTAAATATAGAGGGGGCAAACTAATTGTGTAAGCTGAGAATTTTATTTAGGGATATGCACATATAGAATGCAGGTAAAAGGAGATTTTGACACAATGAATAGTACAGTTCTGTAGGAAATGTAATTTTTTTTTAATGTCCAGTTCTTGAACTATGAAACCCTGAGTCCCTTGAACGACATGGAGTGTAAGTTGTGCCAGACGAAAACTGGAACGAGCTGATAAGTAGTATCTACTTTTTCTCTAGAATGTTTTTAAGACTGCAAGAAATTTCTAGGATGAAAATCTCCCTGATTGACTATATTTAAAGTGGTGCAACCAATGCAAATGTTCCTGATCGGCATTTTTCTTTGTAATGAGATGATTTACTGTTTGTTCTTGCATGTGCCATGAATATTCACAAATTTTGTTGCTAAGCGTATTGACGAGCTTTGCACTTTTCACTTATACTTGGGTTTAGGGCTATCTAATCTTCCTCTCTATAGCAATTATTCTTTATCTGTCAAAAGATCCATCCTCTTACTCTACTTTAGGGAGCAGGAGGGGAGTAAACTTACCAAAGATCTTTTCTCACTTGATCTTTTGCTAGTTAGTTAACTTGCCTCTTAGGTCATCTTTATAAATGAGTTTGTAGTGTTAAATTGAGAAGTGAACAGATCAGAACCATTCTGTGCTTTTGGGTTGGTTACTGTTTCAGGGTTCGTGGGTTTTCATTCCAAGAGCAACTGTTTTATCTTAGACCATTGTGCTACTGTAAAAAATAGTAGTGGCAATGTATCCTGTCTTCTAACTGGCAAGCTTCGCTAGTTCTTTATTATGGCTAATGTTGTAGCATTTGTAGGGGAACTAGGGAAGTGGCTGTCTTAGGGTTCTGTGGGAGAAAGTGCAGTACTGGGGACCTTCACACTCATAAAGGTAAACTTTTTGTAGGGAAACTGTTTCTGTGGATTCCCCAGATGATAAGTAAAGGTTTATGAGGGGCATTTTTTATCTCCCAAACTGACTTAAAATTCTAGGTTGAATATGAGTTGAAAGGAGGGGTGCTGGAAGGTGGCATGCTCAGCTAGTGTCTAGTGTTGACCTTAGACAATGCGGATTTCAAAACTAGAATATTTAAATATAGGATAATAAGTTGAATTAGCTATGGTGTATCTTTTCAACTAGCTTCAAACCAAGACAAGACAAGAAAGTGCATGCATTTTCTGCACAAATGAATGGATTTGTCACTTTAAAGATTATGTAGCCTTTGACTTCAGTAATTTTTCAGTGTTTATTCTTAGTGGCGTTATTTTAAATACAAAGGTAGTGGTTTCTACCTCAGGATGTCTCTGAGATGCCAGTGGTGAAGGTTGAGAGAATAGATACTAATATATCTAATATGTTTGCTTAGTTCCTGCAATGTTTTGTCAGAATCCACTATTGCCTGACTTTTGGCCTGAGCTGGTAGCGCCTCTGTTATGTTCTTACAGTGATGGACTTGGGATCTAAAGAGGGCTTCAAAATATATCTGCATGCATTTAGGTAATTGGGAAAAGTGATTCTCAGGAAAATCGGGAAAAGTGTCTCTTTTTCAGCTGGGAAAAAAAAACAACAGGGAAAGTGCTTCTCAGATTTATCCTTCTAATTGTTTTCAAAGCAAATCTCTAGGATAGGCCTGTGGAATGTCAAATTTTAGAGTCGTGCTTCCTTTCTCCTTTTATATTTTTCATTATTCTATATCTACAGACTCCTTAAAATCAACCACAGAAAACAAACTGCCAAGTAACTTTTTTCTCTCCCTTTTTTCTCTATCTTTAAACAACCTTCACTTCAAAAGTGCAAGTATTCTTTCTGTTTACCTTAACTTTAGATGCAGAATAATCATTGGTCTGTACTGCATCTGTTACAGAATTGAAGCTTATTATTTCTTGACTTGTTTAGGTCTTGAAATCGTCATGTTCCTCTGCAGCTAAAGAATACTCTAGGGGGTCTTTTTGTTTGTCTGAGTGCGATTTTTTTTGTTGTTTGTTTTGTTTTGTTTTGTTTTGAATCTGCAGTTGTTTTTAATCCTGATAGGTCTTATATCAGCCAAGTCTGGAGGTATCATTTTTGTTTGGTGAGAATAGTAGTGATATTTTGCTTAATATTTATTTCTTTTCTACCATAGGAGGTTTAATCCTGCGGGTACGTGGGTTAATAGGTAAAACGTAAAGAACACATGGAATTTTAAGGAAGAAGTAGAACTTGTATCTGTGGTAGGTAGTTATGTTTCAGTGCCTTTGGTAATAACCACTTTTTCCACTCTAAAGAGTGCAACTCTTTGATTATAGTTTTTTAAATTCTTAACTTTTACATAGACTAGTTTGTGCATAGTTAGATATCTTATTTCAGAAAGTACTTAACTGCCTTGTCACAAGATAGAAAGTGTTTATTGCTTATCATCACGTCATCTTTGCTATGACATTACTCTCTTAATTCACTTGCTGTGAAGAGGCAGGTGAGAAATTTAATTCTGTTTTTTAGTTTCCCGGTGTTCTAGTCAGCAAGATAACCTTCCATATTAACATTAAGGTGCCAGTAAGAAATAGGTACTTGAGAATCCTCTCAGTAATATCAAAAAGACAAATCCACATCTGCCTGTGTGTTGGTTTTGAGTTTTGGGGGTTTTTGTTGTTGGTTTTTTTGTGTTGGTTTGGTTTGATTTTTTGATCGGTGTTTTTGGTTTTGTTTGATTGTGTTTTGTTTTTTAATGTTTTGGAAGATGAAGTAGCCAGAGTACTCATACCCAGCATATGTTTCACCTGGATGCTTTATGTATTCTCTGTATCAAGTTAACTAGTTGTGCTTTGCTTGTCTGGAGAACTCTGCTGATTTGTTGATTTTTTTAAAAGTCACTTAGCTTCCCCTAAAATTCTTTTATGTTATATATCCTAATTTTAAATATCTGTTATATAATAACAAAGAAAGTTGAAGTACTCTTATATTCCTTGTTGGAGCAATTTAAAAAAATTAAATTCATTATTCTTAGGGGGACTCTGTCAAAATTATTTCGGTATGCTTGATTGAGGTCTCATTGTTTTCATGTTCAAGCAGTTATGTTTCTGATTACCAAACAGTGCTTATGTGCCTTAGAACAATTTAATTTCTGCCCCTTCATCCTGGTATGTTTTCACTCATAGAACCAAATCCTCTCTGATTTGTATTGTATTTACTACACATTTTACATTTTAAATGGTTGTTGAACTGATTTTTCCTTAGCCTTCTTTCTTTTAACAGTATGTGCTACTGCCCCTTCCCAGTCTTCCTTTACAATCTAACTCACTGTAAATTGTTGCTGCTTTCCCTAGCTAGCCTTTCATAAGATTTTTTTAATAAAACTTCTTTTCATTGTAGCACTTTAGTCATCTATTCTATTCTGTACTTCCAGGGACTGGAAATACAGTTTCTGTATTTTAACCTGGTGTTTGAAATAACTTAGAAAATTGAAGAAGAGGAAGAAAGTTCTTTTTTAGTATTACTGATAATTTGTTGTCTGGGTAATTCTTCAGTGTAGCACAGTGCTTAAGGGCTTTGAGGGATTAGTCTCTATGTGGTGATTCCACAGTGAAGAGAGCTAAGTTATCAATGGCTTTGTAAAATGTCTCTCTAGCATGCCTGTTTGCAGAGACCAAAAAAGATCCAGATTCCATTTAATTTTTTAATTTTTCAGGGAGAAAATCCAGTAATACCCTGAACTTTAGTTGTTCCTTTGGCTTTTTGACCCTTTTCAAACTGTGATTTATTGGCAGTATTCCAAGAAAGTCAAAGCAACCTCAAATTTCTGAGGTGAATTACCTCTGTGTGGAGTTACTATCATCATTACTTTATCAACTTTCAACATAAAATCTTGTCATTCTACAAATATGCAGAGAAATGTGCAGTAAGGGACAGAAAGGGAAAGATGATTGGCAGTATTTCAACAGCAATTCAATTTGTGAATTACTTTATCGTGAAACAGGGAACAAATACACTTTGAACAAGAGAACAGTTTTGTGGGTGTCTGTTCAAATCACCTTTTCTCTAGGTGTTACTTGCTTTGTGAACTAGAACTTGCTTTACACTCAGGAAGAACGAAAAATAGGATGGAACCACTGTTCTGTAAAGTGATGTCTTTTCATGCACATCCTTTAAATATCATGCTTTCCACCTAGTGTTCTGAAATTGAAAATGTTCTGAGGAAGGGCTGAGAGAGTTAGGAATGTTCATCCTAGAAAAGTGAAGATTCGGGAGGAGTTGTACTGATGTAAATAAATACCTGAAGAGTAAAGGGTAAAGATGACAGCCAGACTCGTTGGTGCCCAGTGACAGAACTGGAGGCAATGGGCACGAAGTGAAACACCAAAGGTTCCATCTGAACATCAGTAAACACCTTTGTACTGTGAAGATGACTGAACATTGGCAGGAGTTGCCCAGAGGTTAGATGTGGCTGATTGTTTTGTTTGGATTTTGTTGTTGTTGTTTGTTGTGGGAGTTCTGTTCACTTTTGTTTGTTTTTTTTTTTTTTTCGTTTGTTTGGTTGTTTTACCTAAGGAACATACTATGTAAGTTATTTGCATTTCTCCCAGGGTAGCACATCCTTGTTTTGTATATGGAGTACCTGAGCTCTGGTGTGCTCTGGTATGTACAAAACTACTATATGAGCAACCTGATCCTGGATTACCAGGTTCTAAGGTTCACTCTGTAACACTCCCTTTTTTAATAGATCTCTTAGTCAAAGAGATTCAGCTGAAAAAAATATTTTGCAATAAAGTTGAGAGGGAATAGTTGGTCATACAGCACGGTATGTAGAATGTTCAACTTCACAAATAGTGCTTGAGAGTAAAAGCCCTTGTTTTCTTATTTTCAAAGACACTGTGGACTCTAGTTTTAGAATGAGGGGAAAAGGAGGAGAAATGGCTTATGTCTTCCTGTAGTGTCAAACCTTTGCTTTTAGTAGATAAATACCATTTCTTCAAATGATCTAGATTAGCTAAAGCTGCCTGCTGATTTCAGCAAACACTGAAGAAGTGAAGGGAAAAGAATGGGATCAAAAGTTACTTTATTTTTAAACATAAACACAATGTTAATAATGTGTCTGAGAAGTCAGTATTATTTGTAGCCAGGGAGATGTACACAAAGTATATATTACTTCCTTAATGGCTTTCTGTAGTGAATGTATAATTCTACACTGTAAATTGAGCCAGGCTGCTGAATGCTGTGAGGTGACTTTTGCAGAAAGCTGAACTTAACAAAAAAACCCTCGAGGGTCAAGAAACCCAGAATGGCAATATAAATAGCACCTAGTTTAAAAGGCTGGCTTAGATAAGTTTAATTTTACCTAAAACTTAGAAGGATTTGAAAATGGGGGGCCAAATGAGTTGATATTAAATATCTTGATAATCTGTAGCTTTGTGTTCCTGAGTTTAAAGAGTTTTGATTTGTGAAATAATAATTGTGCATAGAGTTAAGTATCTGCTTAAAAATCATAAGCTTAGCAATCTGAAAGATATGGCTGAATCCAATTCCCAGGAATCTGAAGGTTCTGAATATTGAAAAAAATTATAGTAATTTAGAATTAAGAGTTTGATCTTCTTAATGAATTAAAATGTATGTGTAGAATGATGTTCGTTTTTAACTTTTTGTGCATAGTTTTAATATTTAGCTAAAGATTTCTTCCCATCTTTATTCAAACTTTTGCAATTTTTTTACTAGGTCACCCTGGATTGTTTTCCACTGAGAATAAATGGAGCTTTTTTAGCCTTTGTGTATGACAAATACTCTTGGAATCATCCTGGTTGTCCTATATTATGGTCTCCTGGGACTAACATCCTTCCCGTATAAAGGTGACCTAAGCAAAATGTACTTTGAGTTTTAGCTGGTGCTTTTGTTGTAGAATCTTTTCTCTAATTCATAACTCATCCTTTTTGATATTTCTCATTATGTTTTTAATTACTTCCATGCTTATAAAGAAAAAAAAGGTAAAATAAAGTAATAGGGAAAAAGCCTATAGTTGTATAAGGCAGCTTACCTAGGCTTATTTCTATAAAACTTAGATGATTTAACTTGTGTTTATTTAATGCAGTACAGGAGGGATTGTCTTTCCTGAAGTAAGCTGTTTGCTTGTTCACAGTACTAGAGTTCTACTCTGTAATTCATATTGTTGACCTTCCAGGCTTTATTTAAATTAGATGAACTTTATTTTTTAATGAATGTAACTTATCATAAAGTTTGTGAGAAACTGTGAAAATTTTTAAAAATATTAAATACAAAACAGGGTAAATTTCTTGTATTTTGAAATCAATTGTCAATTTATGATTTTACTCAATGGAAACTGAGGATCTTTGTAAAATCAGCTGGACAAAGTACATCCATGTAAATCACTATGCCGGTTGCTTTCTATCTTGCATTTTCCACAGTGGAAAAAATATTAATGTTGATACTTTCTGGTATAATGTTCAGAAAATGACAGCTTCATGTAACAGGAAATCAACCAGATTTTTCTGAAACTGCTAATAAGACAATTTTTGGGCTAAAAGAAAAAAATCTCACAGTACTTTTAGTTCTTGTTCATTTATCTACTCGGCCTGAAAAGGACATTTTTAGGTTTAGTGCCACAAAATGTAGGCTATTTTACATAAAGATGAAAATCGGTGTCTGATTCCAAAAAGCAAATCCTCAGTCACAGCTAAATGACTTTGAGTCAATGAAGCATAATATTAAGTCAGTCATACTGTGCCAGCTTACATGGCTTCTCAATTATGTTCAGGCAATAGCTTTTTGTAAATAAATAAATAAATAATCTGAGAAGGAAAAAAGGTATCCAAACATTTCTGTATATCTTAGTGGCTAGTAATATTTGCATTAACTCATGCTCTTCTTTTCTTGCAAAGGAGAGATTGTAGAAGAAATCCTTTGCAGTACTGATACAGTTCATTCTCAATAGAATAATCGGTTTATGACTGTATGGGTGCAGAATAATGTGTTACTCACTGGAATTTTCAGATACTTAATCCTGGAGTTCTCCATTAGGCCAAGGGTTGTGAATCAAGAAATTATAGTTTGTAACTTTGACATGACCCATGGTTTCTGTTCCTGTTTAAAGACAAGTTCAAAAGAGGGAATATTTTTGATAAAGCTACTGGTGCTGCATGACTTAATTTGAAGAGGAATAAACTTTGACAAAAGTGAAATATATATATATATACATATATATACATGTGCCAGGTTTTAGAATAGCCTCGAAAATTTTAGAAGAGTGAGGATGTAGACAGATCAAAGAAATTACCTTTCTTCAGCACTTTCAAGTCCATGAGCTACGTGAAATCTTGTTTAGAAGGCTTGTGCAGGAAAGTAGCTATCTGTCTTCTCCATTTTAGTGTGTAGGAAACGTATATGAGATTATCTAAATATATGCCATTATTGTTTGTTGAGTTTTACAAATGATAAAAATATTTTTTATATGTTCAAGGATACTGATATGTTGGTAGTGTAAATGACATTTACATTCATGCATCAGATGACCAAGGGATGACAGAGGAATGAACGTCTGTAAGAACACTTTGAATGTTAATTCCATCATCTTTCTGCCGTTAACACAATGGGATCAGTAGTTGCATATCTGTGAATGTTCATCAGACACATTTTTAGAGAAGTTAACTATTCTTACAACACACAACTGAAATGTGTTTATTAGTACAGTTAGTTTCTGTGCACTGTTATTCTTAGTGTAACTAAAGACTAAAATGGAGACTGTTAAAATAAATTGGAATTTAAGGTACATGCATTAGATAGAGAGATTTATGAGCGGCTTTACATGCCTTATCAGTGCAACCTTGTTTTGTGGTTTGTTTTCTGCTTGGTTGTTTTTTTACAATGGGTCTTGTCCTGAAGTAATTGTGTCCAAAGCTAACATTTCTTGGGGATTTGATGCACCTGAGTGAACAAAGGCGAATTTTCATTGAGGGTGGTTTTTCAATCTGCCTTAGCTGGTTTTGGTAAAATGCACATAAAGGAAATATGAAAGTCAAGCTATCTTTCTTTTTTTATTATTT
Source organism: Amblyornis subalaris (assembly GCA_018881555.1). NCBI lineage: Eukaryota > Metazoa > Chordata > Aves > Passeriformes > Ptilonorhynchidae > Amblyornis > Amblyornis subalaris. Next base: position 447,326 of record JACAXG010000109.1, read on the forward strand.
GCAACATTATAATTTCAGAAATACTCAACAAAATATGTAGTTAACTCATCTCCAGTAGCAAATGTAGTATTAAATCATTAATTAGAAACTCCTTACTTTCTTTCTTTCACTACAGAAACTCTGAAATTTGAGGTACTGCAGTAAATTCGAATTTTTTATCAGAGAAGGGGAGTGGCTTGGTAGTAACCAATGCTTCAGCCTCTTTAGTAGTCAACAGTAGATTGAGTCCCTGGCTAATTTATTTGAAGACTTCCTAGTATAAGTATCATGTTACAGCGTTTGACCCTATCTTTCTAGAGCTGAGGTCTTGGTCTTCCAGGTTCACACATTGAGCCGTTCTCAGGACCTTTAATACTGAAAGACCTAAAACCTCTTCTGAAATCTTAAAGATGTAAAGTAGTAGAGCTGGTGTGTTTGAAATGGGGGGAGTCTAGTTTGAACACTGAAGCATTGAGTAATATTGGGACTTAATTCTTTGCTTTGTTCCAATAGCCCCCTTATGCCTTAAGTTACCTGTGTCAAGTTGTTCTGACTGAAGGCAAAGTAAGTGAAAGGAGATCTAAAGAAGAAATCTTGAAAATGTCAAGGACATCCACCACACAGACAGAGCAAGCAGCATTTAAGAAAACCTGAGTGGTGTTTTGTTTTCTGTTATTTGGTACTCTCTGCCCCCGAACAGAGTTTTATGTGGGCCAAAAGAAAGTTAGAAAATCTGGCCAAGAAAGATTAACAGTCAAGTGAGGCAAAATGTGTGTATACAGCGTGATTCTTGTTTATGCTTTGTCTTGTAGGCACTGTGTCTTGGGAGAGTGAATAAATAAAGCCGTGTTTTGAGTAGCTAATCTGCTAGTCACAGAGTATGAAAGGGAAGGCTTGTAGATGTCAAGCTCTGTTGGGTTAAGAAGCAGAGAGGAGATATGGGGGATCACTGGGAAGCAATCCCTAATAGGGAATTGCTGCAGGTGCAGATGCCAGAAACTTGGCCTACCAGCATCTTTAGTTTCATAACTTGTCACACTTTGCTTACGTTTTTGACAGGTCGCATAGTTGTTTCATCACATCACTGGAAACCAAGATCTATAATAGATGAAATTTAACTTTTTTCTTTTGCTTTCTTCTTGATTCAATAATAGGGACAACTCCAAATAGAAATATATTGCTAGCCATAGGGATAAAAGAAGAATTATTTAGAACTGTTTTCCCAAGCAGCTTTTATTTCAGTGGGGAGTGCTCATCTGCTTAACAGGATTGAGGACAATCCTGACTGTTGCTATTCCAGGAGCAAAGACAATTTTCATAGGTGATTGCTCTACGAGGAAATCCCGTTTTCTGAAAAATGAACAGCTTTACTTGTTGTGTAAGAAAATTCCTAGATTTCGGATTTTCTCAGTTACATTTTTAAGGGTTATTTAGTTTTGTAAAAATGCTGGTGTGCCATATATTTTCACATGTTACAGAATAGTGTAGGAGCAGCAAGTAATGTTATAGGTCTGTTTGTTTTACAGAAATTAGCATTCATGTTGTTTCCACACATATTCCACACATACATGTTCTTCTATTCTGCTTAGGGCATTAGTTAATGAAAATAAATAAATGATACATGGCTGCTTCTTCACCCATTGATTTAATGTTCTCTATGCTTTTACAGACTGTTATCTGTTGATCCTTTTGTAGTTATTTGCAACATCAAACCCAGAGTTTTCTACATATGGGAAAAATTTTCTTTCTCATATTTAAGCTTGGAGTTGTTTTTGTTGTTGTTTTTTTTTTTTTTTTCCCCCGGTGTTTCAACTAAAAGAGTCCCTTTGAGTTATCAGCATAAAGCTAGGAAGTGCTCAGAGAAATTCTGCAAACTAATAGTTTTAAACATATGTAGGGTCTTTACTTGTATAGACTGGAAAGGGGCAGAAAATTAGAAATCTGGAGGGAAAATGGGGTAGTGTCCCTTGCTTTCTGGATATAAGTAACAATTGTTATGTCTCTTAGTTGTCACAAGATGTGTTTTGTCAGATTTAGCCATTCTCTTCTACTTCCAGATTTTCTCTGGCAGAAGACTTTTCCCAGGGGGTGGAAAGAGGCGAGTTAATAAAATTGTGTAAATGTCTAGAATCCTAATGGGAATTCACTGTGGTGACAATTTTTTGTATGGTTTGTATAGTTGGATGGTAAATGGTAAAAGTAAACATGTTCGGCTTCAATATCTTCACAGCAAGAACAATGTGAGATAGACCACTGTTTTTTCTAACAGTGCTTTCCTGAATATTAGTAGATAATTTTTACTAAGGAAATATAGAAAATTTTGCCTTTTGGTTCTATATGTTTTTCTGTCAATTTTTCTTCAGTTTTCAACACTCTTCTTTTACACAGGAGAAAATTTTTGACTGGGGTAGAGCTCATACTTTCATTCAACAGTATGTTTTTCTGTTTTATACACTTTTATCTTAAATAATTTTCATACAAAAATATCAAAGTTACACTGAATTATGAAATCCTTAAGACTGGTCTGCTGGCTTCACTATGTTTAAAACACACTTTCCCTTCCCACCCGCCTTTTAACAGACTGACCAATTTTCTGAGTGTAGTGTCTGTTAAGTGGGTGCCTTTTTCATCCAAAGCTGATGTAGACAGTTGGAATGTTAAAATGTGCCATATTTCCTTAAGACTGGTACTCCACTTTAAAGTCAAGTGCATGGCTAAAATGAAAAACCTACTTAAAAGCAGATTTATTTCTTAGATTTCATTATTAAATGAAATGAGGAAAAGGTTGCTAACTTACTTAGCAGCATATATTGTGAAAATACTTTGTAAATGACAAAAACAATATCAGACCTTCATCTCTCTCTAAAGACCTACAAGTCAGAAAGTCTTCACTGTGAATTCTAGAGCTGTCGGTCCCAAGGTCTCTTCTATCAACTACTGTACAAAAGAAGTCCTTCTAGAATAAAGTGTACAAAAAAATTGGTAGAATATTGAAGTGCAGTCAGTTACCTAAGAGAAGTGTAGCCTATAGCAGAATGTTTTATGATGTAAGCCACCATCTGCAATCTATTCAATAACTTTCTATTTGAAAAGATTTCTTCAGAATGAAGTGAGKCAAGTATACAAATTGTACCTAATTACTACACTCCTGAAGTACTAGCTTGATTTTACCTAGTGTAGAAGACATATTCAGTTAGTTTAGTTACTAGCTTTTCACCTTGTGCATATAGCAAAAAACCAACAACAAATGATACAAGTGGTTGAGAACATTGTGGTGAATATTGCACAAGAGCTATGTARAGTTGATATTATACATGGCTGAATCTGAAGGAATCAAGACAATATTTTTTGTCAACAGTCTTCCAAGTAAAGTTCAAATTGGGACTTCTCTGACTAAGACTCTTCCAATATAACTTTAAATGATAGAAACAAATTATGTAGCACTAATAGAGCTGGAGTTTTTCCTCTCCTGTTTTTTTTCTTTCTGTCAAGATCGTGCTTTTGCTTTCATACCCTTAATGCTATTTCATGGGCTTCTTTTCTTTGAATAGGGCCTATTCTGGAAAATATTTGGTTTTCTGTACCAAGTAGGATATTATGCATCATTCCTGTATTAATATAAAAGTTGTGTCTTTTTATTAATTCTCTTTGGTTTATCTTTTTCCTTCAGTTGTTAAAGCTTTTGGATATACTGGTTCCCATCCTTTTTAGCTCCTTGTGTTTCGTTATGCATTACTGGCTGGAGTGCCTGATGCAAAAGTATGAATCTTTTGAAATGAACAAAGATTTAATCAAGGCACTGCTAATTCAAGGAAATCTTACAAATGTGTAGGCTTCATTTTTATGTAATTTGCTTTATGATTCTTTTTCAAGAAAGGAAGTTACATGATATTGTCTTGAAGCAAAACTACCAGAAATATGTCTTTTAGGAGAAAAAAAAACATTAAATAATTCATTGATATTCTCATGATAAACAGAGTTGCAATCTCTCCTTCACATTTGTGATTACAAATATCAGCTAAATTCTGTGAACAGGAACAAAAACCTAAAGGATTTTTTTTATAGGGTCAAGTAAATGCAGCTATTCCAGAACAGTTTGTGATTTACACTCATCAAAGCTTCTTTTGGACTCAAGCCTTCTGATGACCTGTGCCTAAGGGGCACAGCCCCTAAGGGGTTCTGGTAATTTTGAAGGTGGAAGATCTGATAGGCAAAATACGATTTTTCTTTATCCGTGCAGTTCATTCCCTTCTTCCCCTCATATATCTATCTCTGCTCTCATTTATAGCATTACTGATTTGTCAGAATGTTACTAGATGACCTAATTTTTGTATTTCATTCCATTAAAAAAAAAAAACTAGAAAAGCCACCTTGTCTCCTTGCTCAGTTGTTCTTGCACGATATTTAATTTTTATCCTTGCCTTGCCTGTCATCATGCTCTCTTTTCTCAGTGTCCCCATTTCAGTATGTTTTTTAAGCTAGTTTATTCTTCCCCTCCATGGTGGAGCCTCATCAGTTCACAAACGCTTTCACTAATTTATGTGTATTTTAACAGCAGTGTCACATCTTCAAGTTTTCTGAAGTTAGTTTCCTTTTTGTTTGGTGCGCTGCCTTCACTTTCTGTTCCTGTTTGTCTGCCCTGTTCTCTGTCCTTCTCACTTTCTCTCAACACTCAGCTTCTGAGTTTTCTCCACTCTTTTTTTAGTGTTTATTTGATATAGGCAGCTTCCAAGGGCCCAGTGAGCAGGGAACTGAAAACTTAAAACAAGGTAGGTGCATTGATCCTGATACACTGTATGCAGCAATCCACCTAGAGCGTGGTTCAACAACCTTGCTGAACCTAGGTAACTTAGGAAATGAAAGAGTTTCTGCTGAGCATGTGTGCCATCAGGCTTACTTGATAAAAAAACCTAAATAGATTTTTATAGGAATAGTTAGATAAAGAGGGCTGTCTTCTAATATGAGACCATAGCTTGCTTTTAAATCATTCACGTGATGGACACAAGCAGATTTTTTTTTCTTATACAATGATAGTTTACTCAAAATCTTTTGGGCTTCTCAGTCTTGAGATCAGCTTAAAATGTTGATCTCCTAATGGAATGTACCTAGATGGGTTTATATACAGTGCAGTCCTGTCTGTAGCAAAATACAAAACCTACCTTAATTTGAATTCAGTATGATACATTTGTAGGAAGTTCTAAACATAGTAACTATTTCTCTCTCGTTCTAGGTACAGTTTTCTTTCATCTTTATACTCAAGTGACTGACAATCCTGCTGTGATTTTTACTAAATAGAATAAATAGAATAAATGTAACATAATGCTGCATTTTCTAGAATTTCAATTTTTTAAATGAAAGTTAAATGATTGCTGTACTGGTAACTTCTCTTTAGGCAGTGATCCTTCCTCTACTCATTTGCCTTCAGTAGCAACCTCTTTGATTTCATTTTATTTTATTTAACCTTTCAAGAGCACATTGAGTTATTCTTTTAAATACTTAAAATCTCCGTGACTACATGAAAGACTAAATTGTGCTATAAGCTAAACTGTGCTACGTACAGCTGTATATAACATCCATCTTGAGTCCAGAGGAGTTCTGAGGGTGCAAAGGCAGAATGTAGGTACAAAACACTTAAATTTTAAGCTTAGACATTCCTTGTCCTTGTCCTCAATTACAGAATCTTTTGGCTGAGAAAGTGGAACAGCTGATGGAGTGGAGCTCAAGGCGTTCAGTCATCCGCATGAATGGAGATAAATTCCGAAGATTTGTGAAGGCTCCACCTCGTAACTACTCTGTGATAGTGATGTTCACTGCTCTCCAGCCACAGCGGCAGTGCTCTGTTTGCAGGTAATTTATACCTTAGTGATCTTTCTCATCTTCCTTACCACAGTTTTCAAGTGAATGTGTGAATCAAGTGCAATATGCTGAATAGGGTTGTTCTTTGCATGGGATAGATGCTCACTAGTCAACAGGCTCATGTGCTTGTTACAACATCTTTTCAACTGTCGTTTAGTCTATATGTCACGTTTTGGAATTCTTCCAAGTTTTGGTTTTTTTGTTAAATTACAGTTGAATAAAATGTACACAACTGAGGAAGACTTTCTCTTTAAGAAATCAGCTTTATTTTATTATCAGTTGACCATGGTCTTTCCAAAGACATTTTCTGACAGCAGTGATCCATTACTATTTAATAATATGACACGTCACTGATTTCTTCAGTTAAGAGATGTCCAAGGCTCTGATGCAGATGTGCTTTACCCTCTATTTTCACAGCTTTGGACAGTTCTTACATGCAAGCACATTTTTCCATGAGGACGTACTTATTATGGAATACTGTCTGTCACTGCAATTTGATATGTTCTGGTAGCTCCATTTAGAATATGTATTAGAGTGGCTCTGGTAGTCTTCGAATTTCAAGATCYCTCTCTGCAAGTTCCTGGTGCAACAAGTTAATCCAAAAACGACTAATGAGAGACAAGGAAATAGGGCCAAGAGACAGAAAGGTAGTCAGGCACTTACTTACCTTACTAAATCAGAAAGTGTGCTAATGAAACCTTTGGCCAAAATATGCACTGGAAATTGTTGTGTTTAGTAATAAATAGGACTATTGTGCAAGGACCTCTAAACAGTAATTAAATAGGCAGCAAAATACAATACTTTGTAGGACTATGAAAAACATACTGTATATGAGGAAATAATATTTCTTGTTTTTAAATATGTGCATTTTCAACTAGATACAAAGTTAGTAAATCTAGCAACGTGTTAGATTTCTGATGTGTTGGAATATGACATTTACAACTGAAACGGGTATCTGTAGTTGTATATGGTTTTTATTAGATTCTTGGTTTTTATATGTTAATTTTCTGTCATTGAAGTCAGTTGGTCAGTTTTGAGGGAGAGTATATAAATTGTCTTTCCGTGAGTTCATCCTCATAAGCTGTGAAGGTGAAGGATCAGGTACAGAACTTTTCCAACATTCTTAAGTCAACTGAATTTTTAGTTCAGCACTTTAGTAGCTGTTGTTTCTCTTTGTGTTGCCAGAGTTCAACTTCAGGAGATGAAACAGGAGTTGAAAGTTTACCATATGGCTTTATATCGTTCCTTATTTTCCTACCCAGTGGATAAAGCTACAGGAGATGCACCAAGTTCGGCTTTATAAGGGTCATTGTATTTGTCATTATAATGGCCATAGCAAATTCTTTCCCTGTTCTATGTAGAGGTCTTTTGTAAGGCATGTAAAACAACATAAATATTGCTGTTATTAAGGAAGTTAATTTTGCTTGCAACTGTTTACTGTACTGAAAAAGAGCTTATAAACTTCATCTTCTAAAAGACCAGACTAGACATCTTGTACAAAAGCAACTGAAAATCTTTAAGCATAAAATGAAGGAAAAATGAGCATACTACGTTCAGTTGGGTTTGTTTAAATAAATGTGAAGTTGCAATCCACTTGTTCATGTGAAATAAAAGGAATTTAATGAGGTTGATCGTACTGCACATAAAACCATTATCAGGAAAATCGACATTTTCAAATCAATGGTTAATTAATGGACAGGAGCACTGAAAGGCTATATAGAACTGAAACACATGCATTACTTGATTGTTAGCTATTCACTAACCACTTTGCCTAAAGGAAAAATAGATTTTTTAACTTAATCTGTAATGTTCTGTGAGAATGCTCTTGTCCAAGACTTAAGTTAACTGCTACTTGTCAAAATATTTTCGGAACAATTGCATAGAAAAAAAAAAAATCAATGTCCTATCTCAAATATGAGAAAGCACCTAGGCTGAAATCTTTGACTTTGAATAACTTTGGCACAAGAATGAGAACTTTTTTTTGCCCTAAAAATTGAGCCTGGTTAGTTTATGCACTGCAGGACTATTAAAAAAAAAAAAAGTTTTGTCTTATGCTTTTGGTGCCTAGATTTGACACTTCTGTATTTTATCTTTTCTGTGATATATGTGGAAAGCTGACCAAATTTGTCTGGAACAATCTAAGGATTTTGTCTGTGTGGCAAGAGGACATTATAACATCAATCACACAAATCACATGATTTGTGAAAGTGTATGAAAATCATATCAACTTACACTTAAAATGCTGCATACAAAGAGGTCTTTGGCACTCTAGGTATTTGGATAAAGCTTTTTTATGTAAAAAAAACCCCCTTTTAGTCAATCCTGTCTGAATCAATTTAGTCCTAACACATGAAGGCTTCTGGAAAGCCGCAGCTATGTATACGTATTAGTAGAGCCTCTAGCCATGCTTCTAGAGTTTTTTTCAAAGGAATTTTGTCTTTATTCTAAAGCAGAGTTTGGAGTAAAACTCTTTCATCTAGCTTTGTGGACAAACAAATTCCAATTTTCTGATCCAAAAGAGTATTGAAAGCCATCTGATGCTTTCAAAACTTGTTAGTGGTAGCATAAATGTCAGTTTTCCTGTTGACACAATTATTTAAGTTCAGTATGACATAGCTGATGTTCAGAGATGAAGTGACTATAACAGATTAGATATTCAATGTGCTCTCTCAAATAGAGGTGCAATATGTTTCTAACGGCTTAAGATMGTTGTTTTTTTCCATGCATGTTTGGAAAAGTGTTTGATTAAACCGTTTTGGTTCCAGGAAATTAAAGTTGGTTAGTTTTAATTGACTTTACCAGTGATTGCTGTTCTTGGTGTATATACTCTTCAACAGCACATTGGTAGCAGATACTAAAAGGCCCTTTGATTCACTGATGATTAATCAGTTTGGATGAGCAGTCAGAAATAATCTAACTCTAAACAGTGACTCCTCAGGATGCAAGACCAGCTTCCTTTTTCCCTTTGTTCTTAGGTCTTCACTCAACTAGATAGTTTATCTCTGTTACCCAAATCAGTCACACTACTGAAAAAAAATTACTTATGCATGTAAGAAGGAGAAAGAAATAGAACATTCACTCTGACAGCAATATCTTCACAGAGATGAAAAGGCTGTTTCTCAGCCTGTGCTTTGTACTGCATACAGGCAAATGGTAACTACTGGACTAACTGGAATGCATTTCGGGGTGAAAATTTGCTGCCCACTTCTGTGCCTTTCATGTTCTTGCGTCTCGCAATCTGCTCCCTCATTTTGTTACCACCACGTTTCGTGATCAGCACCTTTTTACCAGCCAGAATTCAGTGACCCCCCTGCTTCACTTGATTATTAGTGCTTTGATTTTCAGCTGCACAAGGGCTTTTGCTCTAGCCTGCTGTTGCTGACTGCTCCTCTGCATCTTTCATTGTTATGATTTTTTTGTTTGTTGCTATATCATCTAACCACTCCATAAACAAATTATATGAGGTCTTTTATTTTACTTTCTAAGCTCTGCTCCTCTCATCTGGCTGGCAGAAGCAACCATCTCCGCTTTGAATACAGGTGCATATCAAAGGTGTTCTGTTTGTTACCAAATAGTTGACATTTTTGTCTGATTCATTTTTCAAATTCATTGCTGGGGTATTTTCATTTAGAAAGAGATCTGGGTCAGAGAAATGAAACTGATCACTTGGGCCTTTCCACATATTTTGTGTTGATTTTTTTCTTAGTGTTCCTTAGAGCACTGTCAGAGGCTAAAGATGCTGAGTTTCAGTGGATAGGCTCTATATTTTGACCTGTACCGCTAGTTTTTTACAAGACAATGGTTAAAACATGTAAATTAGTCATCTACATCTCTTTGTGTATTTACAGCTACTTGAAACAAACAGATTTTGTTTTGCATACTTTCTACTATGCTTGTTTATGCCTGTGAATTCCAAAATGTTTCCTATAAAGAGGTAACTGAGCCTCTTGGAATCATTGCAAATCAAGATTGAAGCCTAGAATTAGCATCATAAATAATCAGGAGAAAAATACGGAAATGCAACAAAGAAAGGCTATAGTAATGGCAGATAACCAGTTGTGAAGACAAACTTGTAAACTGCAGAGCTGAAAACGGTGSTTTTTTCAGTCCTGGATGATGTTTAATGGTATTTCACGGTGGAAGTAACAAACCTGCTTTCAGATTCTTGGAAAACAGGGTTTTGCAAAGACTATGCAAAGAGGAATTTATGAGGAAGAARGATAGTACTGGCTGGTAGTGCAGGGTAGCTAGTAATTTTCTTCATCCTTATGTTAACCAGACTATTGCATTTTTAACAGCATCAGAAGCTTTGTTATATTGAGAGGAACACAGATTACTCCCATTGGCTGAAGTTGTGTGTGTGTGTGTGTATGAACACACGTATGTATGTAAGTATACATGTAACGTATATAGAAAAAAGTATATGTAGGCCATGAGGGAGATGGGTGAATTTTTCAGGTGTGGCACATGTTTCCTAAAGGCTACTTGGTTTAATTTGAGTGGCAAGACTGAATTCTGTTAGAAGTTATTAATGTGCTCACTTCAGCAGCACGTATATTGTGACATGTTTTGGAACGAGCTTGTAGTTGCTGCAGAAAGCGTGCTGCAGAATGAGCTCAAACTTAACTCTTTGTGATGCTGTTTCTTCTTTGAGTACTATCTAAATGGTAAATTATAATTCAACGTACAGTTTGTGTATTTTTAAGTTTTGAGCTTAATGTTGTAGTATCTGTTTTGTAAAGGGCTGTGAATGTAGCTGCCTTCTGCTGTTGACTCAATGCATGGAAGGAAGTGGCAAAATATATGAGAAGAGATTCCAAATACTTTTATTAACATGTACCGTATCAATGAGACCTCCAAGAGGAGGTTTTTTAATCCTAAAAAGAGAGGAATTTTGTTGGTTTCCCTGCTCAAAAATCTAAGAAAAGAGAGATGTTTTTGACTAGCTGATCCAAGAGTAGGTCAACAGCAAAAAGAATTGTGACAGTCAAGGAGCATCATCAGGAAGAAGGCCCAGGATGCTCTGTCTTTCAGGTTTTTGCTGGCTGATCAAGAGCAGGTAGTGAGAAAAATCATTGACAGGTCTCTTAAATGTACTGGGAGGGAATTATTTGAACTTTTGTTCGATGATGGAATAGGAAATTTGGAAGGAGCTGATGAAAGTTTTGCAGTTGCTTTTCCTGTGCACTTCAAGACCTTGATAGAAGTGTTGATTAGTCCTGTTTAACATGGTAGTAATTTTATACTTGGATCATAAAGGACTCCTTATGTAGAGTAAAGAGAATAGCATGGATTTTAGCTTGCTTTCCCTTTCTATAGATACCTAGATTGCAAAACCTGTGTAGTTTTCAACTAGTGTTCATAGCTGTGTTGTGTTTAGTGAATTTTCTGGGCACATCTGTAGATTTTTCAGTGCTTTTCATCAAGACATGATGAGTCACCCTAAACAAAATCAAATAAGCATTCTGAGTTTTTTGTCTTCTTGACACTGAGAAGATGTCAAAATACGCATTTAGCCTCTTGTTCCTTTAGTTTTGTGGAACACCATTCCAAATAAAAGCCGAAAGTTGTTTTGGAAGTAAATTGCAGCATTGATCTTTACTTTAAACAGATGGATAAGAATCTGCAGGTGACCTGGTAGTACCTTCTCTGCCAACTGTACCTTTCTAAGTATTGTCCATAGTGTGCCAGAAAATAATGCTTTACTGCTTTCTTTGTCAAATAATTCCACAGTCTTATTCTTTTGCTAATATTCCGTTTGTGTTTTCCTTACTATAATGTCAGACCAATAGAATAAAATTAATCTCATTAAATATAGCTCAAGTTATACAAATCTGATTAACTGCCATAGACACCCACATAATTAATCTTTTTAAATAAAACTTTAAATATTTCATGAGCACCTCTTGCGTAATGGAAGAATTTTTGTAGAGCATTTGCTTAGCAGCTTACTTTCCAGTATATTGAATTTTCTGAGTAAATCTAATAGTAGCATTCCCTTTTGATCTGGCCACTGTTTTCTGGTAGCTGGTCAATATTACTGTTGTTGTTGCTAGTTCCTGTGTTGCTGTTATGATGAAATTCTAAAGAGGTGACTACAGCAGCAATAACATTCAAATCTTCTCCATCTATCAAAAAACCCTGTCAAGCAAATGAGCAGTGCTAACATTTATATTATTCTGTTGAGTTCAGACCAAGTGCAGTTCTTTGCTTTTATGCATTTATAGTTTTTCATATAATTATTCTAGTAATTTTGTATAATTAACATTACTTCATAGAAACAAGCTGATAGAATGGCTATGACCTAATTATAGAGATAGGTAGATAAGAAGTGACAGTTGGTATTTGTTTTTAATTGAAGACTGATTTTTTTCAGTCAAGTGCTTTTGCTTTTTACTGTTATTGTGTCTGAAAAGGAATGAACCAGTAGTACAAAAAGTTACTAATGTGATTGTATCAGCATTGTATCAACTGGAGATCATATAGTGGAGTGTAGAACAACCTCCAGTTCTGTGTGTGGTAATCCTTTAACTCTGTATTCCTGCTGCTCCTTGTTTCACTCTTCTCCACACCCTTCAAGAGGGGCTATGAGCATGCGTCACAGAATGCTTTGCTATTTTCAGTATGAAGATGAAATTATGCTTTGAGTCTGTTACAGAAAATGCAGACTTTTGCAAAATAATACTTTCTACCTATTATATTAATTCAGAATAGTTTGAAGATGCAAAATGCATGGAGATCAATGGGAACAAGAGTCCTCTCAAACGGTGGGGCCATATGTGGAATATCTGAATTTCCCATAAATACTGTTTCATCATAAGTTAAAGGTAGACAAAGAAGAATGATGGCATCAAGATGAAGTGATTTTCATCTTGTTCTTATAATAAAAATGGTTCAGCTTTAATATAGCAGGTTTAACAGAAGAGTGCACTTCAGATATTACTTAAGATTTTCCAGCATTCCTTTGATGTTGTCTGACTGCCCTCTTCAGGATGACAATGAATATGTTAGTCTGCTTAGTGATAATATCTATTTCTAGAAATAACAAATCTAATGCCTAAATTACTTATTTTCTTTTTTTTTAATTGCAAACTGCCTGTTGAGTAAGGGTGTTAAGTAGCAAATTTTGCTGAGTCAGATAATAAGTGTGAAAGCTGAGAGATATTGTGCTTCATGTTATTTATTCTTTGTTGGAGTAACAGAGCATACATTTTCATTTTAASTCTTGGGGTTTTTATGATAGATTTTTTTTCATGTACAGTATATTTCTTAATACTACACAACTGTGCTGGAGTTTGTATGTAATATATTTCATGTCTAGGGTTGATTTCAGGAGGAAATGGGGAAGGTCTTATGATCATATCTGTGGTCCTGTAATGCTCTTCCTATTCTTTGCTCTCTCTTATGTCTGTTTAGTGCACAGATTCTCTTTTAACAAACAGATTTTTGCATTTACAACTTTTAAATAAACAGTGTTCTGCACCATCAAAGACATAGAACTGCTTTTCTAGAAACACTGTTTTGAGAAAAGCTGCAGAACACATTCATTTATATTACTTCTGTATCTCATCATATGCAAAGATTAGTTACAAAGTGGTAAAATCCTGGTTTGGACTCTACAGTGGATGTGATTAAATAGTAACATGGAAATTAGCAAAGGAGTCTGTCTCAATCAGAAAGTACTGCAAGCATTCTTTCATTTTGGTTTTTTTTCCTCTGAATTTTTTGTTGCTATAGATTTGTCCTGTGGGAGAACCTATGGGTTTATGGCACTGTGTGTTTAGAGGATGTCTCTGCTGGTATTACTCCCCTGGAATTCCCTTTGCCTTTCCCTTCCTCTTGGTGCAGTCAGGGCAAAGTTGTTTGTTTTGGTTTGTGTTCTCTTTGTTGTTTTTTGGGGGGTTGTTTGTTTGTTTGTGGGTTGGGTTTTGTTTGTTGTTTGGTTATTTTATTTAAAGTTAACAGATGAACAAGCAAAACCCAACCAAAAAATATTTGACCCATGAGTAAAGACAAGAGGAGGCTTTCTGATATATTTGAGTAGTAGCAAATCACCTTCTAGTGATGATAGAAAAGCTTACTTCCATGTTGTACAAAATTACCACATTTAAAACAAGTTTTAGAGAAATAATCTGGGGTTTATTATGGTACTTACAAGCCTACTGTTTATTTAGTTAGGATCGTTTCCCTAGTGCTTAGCAGTTTCTTTGGCCCTCTTTCTATGGCTCTGCTATTTTAGGAAGTTACTACTTTCACAGTTCTGTGTAATTTGTCCCCTAGTTTCAGAATTCCTTATGCATAGCTGTTTCTAGCAAGTCTATCCTGATATCACACTCAAGGGCCACATAAGCATCTCCTTGCATGGATCTGTTAGCAGATTTGTGTGACACTTGCCACTCAGATCACTCCTATTTACCAAGACTTTTAGGTATGGAAAACATTACTTTTTCTTAATATCTTCTTGGGATTTCTCTTGTATAGTTTACACACATTTCTAATTTTGGAGAATGGAAGTTTGAAGCAAAGAATTGCATAACTAGCTGAAACTTTTTAATTGATAATAAGGGTGTTGAGAATGATACTGCAAATATAATTCATCCAACCATTGCAGTTGATTACAGAATATTTTTTTCAAGTGAACGGCACATGGATGTACATTTGTTTCTTTTCCTTAACAGGCAAGCTAATGAGGAATATCAAGTACTGGCTAATTCATGGCGCTATTCATCTGCTTTTTCAAACAAACTGTTTTTCACAATAGTGGATTATGATGAAGGGGCAGATGTTTTTCAACAGGTAAATGTTGGATACTGTAAAGTATTGTTAATTTTTAGAACTACATGTCAATTTGTCAAATAATACAAGATAAATTATTTTCTGTATGTAGGTGTGTACCTCTGTGTTTTGTATACTGTTTCCTCCTGGTTAAAAACACAGCAGTTTCTGTGACATTAACAAAGACAGATTCTACTAGTAACCACTTCTAGTATTTTCCAAGTGTAGTTTATAATCTTTGTTTACAGATTGCATTATATATATATATGCAACTTTTTTTCCAAACAATTGTTAATGTCATTTTTTAGAATTAAGCACATTGCAAATAACATTTTCATTTAAAGATTTCCTTTATTTTCTCTTTAGGGGAAAAAAGTTCTTAACTAAAAGAGCCTTTTAATTGCTTTTATGTAAAACAATATTCTTCAACTTCAATAATATTTATATTAGTCTGGGAGTTCTTCAGGGAAAAGAGAAGAGACTGGTTTACGTTTTATATATTGGCTGTGAAGAGTGAAAAATCAGCTGCTGGAGAATAGTTTAAGGTCTCCTCTGAAATTGAGAAGTCAAGGAAAAATGCATCCCTTGAAAATTAGTACTAAATCCTTATCTTTGATATTTATCTATTGATTGAAGCTAAAAATGCAGATTAAGAGGAATGAAAAACTTTCAAGTTATCTGGATGTTTTAAATACCTTTTGGTGAAGTGTGTGATTTAAAATGTTCAGGGGAAAAGATTAATATTTATTCTTAAAGTACTTATTTTAAAAAGTTTAATTAATGTGTTTAATAAATATTTTTACTTCCACTTTAAATATTAGAATGCACTGTGTAAGGAATGGTTATTAGTGGCTTAAGATTTTGCTTTAAAAATTAAAGATTTGCTTTATAAAAATTGGTATTATTGTAACCTGCATGGTTATAGTAATACAAAATACTTTGTTTGATCTTGCCTTAGGCCAATCAACGTGTTAGAATAGTCCAGTTCAACTTATTCCTTGTGTAACAGGGCACAGATTCAGTATATTTCAAATGACATGCATTTAAAGTCATGTCTAAATTTAGGTAAAATTAAACATAAATATGTAAGGGTTTTTTTTAAGAGACACAGTATTAAGAGTAAGTTATACTAATGACTATTTAAGGTGGATTTGGGGGAAATGCAGTTCTTACATTTATGTGTGCAAAGTCATGTAATACTGATGCCATAGCAAAAAACCCTAAGAAGTAATGTGATTTTGTTTTTTTCAGCTTTTGTCATGTTTACAGAGAAATGATAAAGTAGTTCCAGACCAACTGCTTCCAAACGCTATACAACGTCAGAATGTTTCTGTATCTTATAAAATATTTTATTTAACTATTTCACAACATTTGTCTTACCCTTTCTTGGACTATTTTTTATTTCAAAATCATTTCAGTAAAGAAGAGGGCTATTTTTTTGCTTTGATGGAAAATAATTTAATAGTTGGTAATTTCTATTGATAAATTCAGTTCTGTACTTGACTCAATATTAAGTTTTGTTAATGTGATATGAAATTAATTTTTCAGGAATGAAACAAAAAAGCTTACTTTTTAATTTTAAGAGCTCCATATTGCATCACCTTTAAGTATTACCCCTGATTTTGTTTATGCCAGTTTTCATTTTTTTCAAGTGCTTTATTCCACTATTTCTGAGGTGGCCTGAATATGGAGAAATTTATATAGTAAAATTATATTCTACTACACCACCCTGCAAAGCTGAAGTAAATATTTCAAGTGGCAAATATATATGTAAATCTATTTGTTTATCACCTTTGAGGACTTTTTAATATATTGTGAATAGTTCCAGTGACATCAACACATGAATTAACAGTAATTTCTAGGGAAAGTTACGTAGTTTAAGCCAGTTATCCAGGCCTTTTTGGATTAAAAAAAAAGTTTAGTCACTGATGGTTAGTCTGTTTTGCAGCCAGCGCAAACAATGTCAAGCTACTTTGCTCCCTTAGAATTATAACCTAATATACTTTAATAGATTGGATGGGTGCAGGGTCTCTGTTTTACCAATTACAGGAAAGGTCTTACAGTGTGTGAGAACTTTAAAACATATGATACTCTTACTTAGAAAAGCTTGTGGGTGAAATACTCTGAATAATGAAACATCCTGAAGAATCTACTGGAAGGAATGTTCTGAGCACTCTTTTTGAAGGACTATATATGAGGATGTGTTAAAAAATGTAATGTATGGAGGCAAGTAATATTTTTATACTAATTAGATTTGTGTTATTGAGGATATTGTGGTGTTGTATTTTGAAGATAGAGTTACTAATTTTTTTTCCTGCTGTTTTTCCTGTTTTTTGTAGCTGAATATGAACTCTGCTCCGACTTTCATGCATTTTCCTCCAAAAGGTAAACCCAAGAGAGCTGACACATTTGACCTGCAGAGAATCGGATTTGCAGCTGAACAGCTAGCTAAATGGATAGCTGACAGAACAGATGTTCATGTAAGTCTTTCAACAATTTTAAAAGTTGAAGCCAAATGTATCTTTGTCGTTTGAGACAGGCTGATCATAAATTCCATCTTTCCTTAATAACTTTTTTTGTCAATTGAAGGTTCCACAACACGTTAAAAGAATATTCTTGGTACTTGTGGAAACTTCTGCAGTCTGCAGATTATATTCCATTCTTGCTTTGTTAAATTTTATGTAGTCTTATTCTGGATAAATCAAGCAGTAATAATTAGTTGTTAATAAATAAAATGTGCTTTGCAAAACTATATACAAAACACTTAGATTTGAAGGTAGCTGCTTTCAATTCAGACACAACCTGCAAATCTGTAGAAGAAATAATGTTTCAGAATTTCACAGTTCAAAATTATGTATGAACTTTTTTCATTGTATGTGCATAGTGTAAAGAAAATACTATTTTTTCTTATATAAGTATATTTAGGGATTAGCCTTGCTGACTCTGAAACCAGATTTCAGGTGCTCCATTATGTTTATATGGAAGATGATCTGTATGTAAGCATTTATTACAGTCTGTGTTTGCATTTATCCTTTCCAGATTAGAGTGTTCAGGCCTCCTAACTATTCTGGTACAATTGCACTGGCTCTTCTGGTATCTCTTGTTGGTGGCTTGTTATATCTGCGAAGAAATAATCTAGAGTTCATCTACAACAAAACTGGCTGGGCCATGGCAGCTCTGGTATGCAGATTTTCCTTACTAATATGCTTTTTATTAATTTCTTATCTTAGTATATGTGTCTTCAGTACTTGCATGGTAAATTAAAAGCCATTGCATTAGTGCATCATTCAGAATGATAGTGTCAGGGAAAGATTCATAATCCAGATTTTGGGTCTAATTCTCATAAGCAGGGAGTATGAGTTACTATGAGTGACTAATTGAAAACAAATTCTCTAATAGCTGCGGGGTTTTATGTGAACTTTAATATGAAAATATTTCCAATAATTGTTCCTGATGTGTACAGCTATGGTTCAACTTGCTGTTTTTTGACAAAATCAATGATGTTATGATTGGTTTATCGTGGATATTGATGTCAGACTGTATCACTTTAGAGTAATGGAAGGTTGAGAAAAAAGCAAAAGCTTTATATGTTTGTAAGTCAATGATAAAAGGTCTGAGAAACAAAGAAAAAGGGGAAATTCTTTCCAAAACTGGTTTCAGTAGTACTGACCTTAACATTCTACTGTTAACCTAAATGAGAATAGGATGATCTTAGTGTTAGCTCTGAGGAAAGATTAGATCTAGCCAAGTCTGTTTGAAATATTAGTCAACTAAATCCTGAAACCATAAATAATGAATTAAGGTTTAATTTGMTTAATAGCGTATTGCAGTGTATTTATTTACATCATAGCTTTCAAATAACTGAGGAGACTGATAACAATGTGCAGCTTAGCCATCTCACTTTCAAACAGGAAATAGTATTCAAGGATGGTAGATGATGGTTATAGTGTATCAACACGTACTCATTACTCTGGCATCATTGTGACTGACAGAAGAGGAAAAATCTGAGGAACAGCATCTAAGGCTTAATATTCAAGGACGTGGCATCAGGAGCATGGTTATCAACACTAGAATAGTGTCTGTGATTATTGAGTCCAGTCCAGTATTTTACGGCACTAGCAGTTATATTAATTGAGAACAATACTTTTAAAAAGTTTATCCATGTGTTTTTTACTATATAAACCAAGCTTTTATTCTTTTGCTATTTAAATGATTATTTATTCCCTTCATCATTTTAAAGACTTTTTCTCAGCTTATATCAATATGAATTACCCTTTCTTGAAAGAATATGGCTAGGATTGTAGATGGAATATGAGTTTTATTTGTACATCAGCATTCATATTTTATTTTTCATCTAGGCTCCTTTTCCCAAGAAAGCTTGCACCAGAGGGTCTTTTAGGGTCCCTTTCAACCTGGGTTATTCTACAGTTCTGTGTATTTTAGCTCTGCTAGAATTAGTTTACTGATATATCCTAAAATTGGTTTTGCTTTTCAAAGCCATATCATATTAATGGTTTGTTATTCTGCTCTGATTCAACAATATAAGAAGATACCTTCTTTTTGTTATACTGTCAGCTGATGGGCCTCTGGCAGCCTTTATTACATAAAGTTCAAAGATAAAGTTACCTAGTATCTGGTGACCTTTAATTAATTTTTATATCTAAATTATTAATAAGATCTTAAGGAAAGCTCTTTATTCAGCAATATTTGGCATTACTCTTGAACAATGGCTACTGATAATGCTGCTTTCTCTCATGTGCTGTCATAGCTTTTCCTACTACTGGAGATGGCATCTTTGTTTAAGCAGTTTGTTAATCTACACTGTACACTGAGAAAGGAATAAAGAACAAGTTTTCAAATAAACCACCACTAAGACTAGATTTCAAGTAGAATGAAGTTTTCTTTTGATCTAGACAGCAGGGTCAGAATGTCTTCTTTGTTCCAGGATGTCATTTGGAATATCCTGAGATCTAGCACAGAGTTTTGACATTCTCTCCCAAAGTCTGTCATATTTAGTTCCATATATTTTTTTMGGTTACCATTATTTTTCAATGATAATACTTTTTAAAGATGCTCTTCCACCAGAAAGCTCACATTTGATGTGTATCAGTCTAACTTTTTTTGGATTCCTAACCTTTAGTGATAACCTGAGTAAAACAATAATTATCACACCAAAATACGTACTTGTGTCAAAAATCAAATGAAGATATGTAATCAGTGTTATTTCCTTTGTTTAACCATGCACTGTATTTCTGGAGACAGCAATTTCATCTCAATTTCATACCTCTCTCCAGATGAAAGGTTTAATGTTTGAATGTTTTGGCGAATTGTAGTTTTTGTCTTGCAGAGGTTAAAACTGAGTTCTTGAAATCATAGGAACATTCTATTACAAGCTGCCTTCAATAAACAGTTGAAGATATAATTAAATCCCTCATTAAATTAAGAAAATTAACAGATCAATTCTTTCTTAGAATGTTTGCTGTTTTCTTAGCTGCAGCTCAACAGTTTGCATCTGAACATAACTGTAAATTGCAGTGTAGAAAACATATAATGACACTCAACTGAACTCCTGAGGACAGGTCCAAATGTAATCAAATATTTTAAGAAATGTATTAATGTCATTCAGTAACTGTCATCCTGCTGGTTGTATTGACAAGCAAGGAACTAAAATGACATTAATGCCATATATTGTTGCTAATACTATTTCCTGTAAAATTCTGTTTGCCTTAAAAATTAATAGCACTTAAAAGATGTTGTAGAAAATGGTCTTTAGAAAATGGCCTTATATCTGAGAGTATATCGTAATTAATCATGGCATTGAGCCAGTGCTTTACTATTTTAATTGTTACTGTTCTTCTGATTTCACAATGTAGTAAAAGCCCCATACACTGTAAAATGATGATTTAGCAAAGATCATACAGTTGCCAGAATTTCTTTCGGTTTTATTCAGATCTGCACGGACATACAAGTGAATTTTATAAGTTCTTTTTGGCGGAATCAGCAGAGACTCCTGATTGCAGGATTTTGGACAGATGACCCTAGTTAATGAGTAAAATGTGTTACGATTTATAGAAGAAAATGGACAGTCACTAATATATTCATTCTAAGTTATTGTGTAGTTATGATTCTCTTACATAGTGCTTTTTTTTTGTACCAGTAAAACTTAAAACTTCCGTTTTGATAAAAGCTCATTAAAAGGAAAAATTGAGAAGACAGTGTCTAGCTAAGGAAAGTAATGCCTAGTAAAATGCTTCATATGAAGGGTATAAATATGTAATAAATACTTAATTCTAAATAATTATTCCTCATGAGTATTGTTTCCTTTTTGAACTTTTAAAACCGAAGTAAACAGAGAAAGCCTGGAAAGATGTATAAAAACTACAGGAAGCCCACATTTTCAACAGAAATATTGACAATTGTTTTGTTCCTTATTGGCATTTGTTTTTTCACATGTTACAGAACTGAGAGAGCACAAAAGCTCTTTTCTGAAAGCTGTAGGTTTGGGGGTTCGTTGTTTTTTGGGAGGTGGCGTACTGCTAAGTTGCTAGCATTCATTAAACATACTGAAAATAGCTTTTTAATTTCAACTGGAACTTTTTCATAGAGATTAAGGATTCAGTAACTGAAAAATGTATCATCTCAAGGAGAGCACTCTCTTGTTTTCTTTTTCTTGTTTTTTTAAAGCTTCTCAGTTTGCTTTGAGCAGATTTTACGTTCCCAAATGTTAGATACTTTTTATTTATTTAAATGAAAAAGTCATGGTGCCTCCCTGCCTAGTCATATGATTTGTTGCTAAAAATTAGAAGACAATTCTCAGCATAAAGTGCCTGTGCTGTTTTTACAGAGGATCCCAGAAACGTTAACTGAGTTCTTATTTGATAACTCCTTTGATATAAAAATGTTGTGTCTCATAGACAATATTTCCAGCACTGTTTTAGAAGAATTATTAGGAAGGAAATTTTTAATGATTCATCTAATAGTTTTGGTACACTTTCCGATGCAAGACCACAGCTTTCATCTCACATGTTGATTCCAGTGCCAGCTCACACAAGATCATTGAATTGGTTTTGTCCTCAATGTTAGATTATGCAACAGCAATATTTGCAGTTTCATCCCCTCATTGAAGCTCTGCAGACTCTGGTAGTATCTTGTATGCCTTAGGCATTTTCACTTGCAACATTACCCAAAAGACTTTTAGAATGACAAACCAGGATGACTGAGTCACAGTACATAATATCCCAAAAGACGTCTTTTGAAACCACATGCAAAATTTATCCCCTGATTATCTTGGACTTTAATTCAAATTCTGCTATTCATCTATGGATATTTTTCCATCTGACATGCCAACACAAAGATGAGGAAGGACTTCGGTCCTTAGATATTTGCAGAGTCTTGATAACAAGAAGCAATTCAGACTCTCTTCAGAACTTTTCATTTCTTAAGCAGAGAGAAGGAAAGGTCAGATGGTATAAACTAGGCAAGTTTCTAACAGTTTAGATAAGGAATTGCTTCATTTTAGACAAGCAGTACTTGTGCTGAGAGTTTATCTATTCTGTTGGCTAGAATGTCTTTTGACAGCATTTTCTTTACTAGGCTGCCACTGTCATTTTCTGCATGTAATTTTCAGTTTTATTTTATGTGTATATTTCAGATTTGCCTGTATACCTGTGGAATCAGGAAAGACAAAATGTGTGCTCAGATTAGAAGGCAGCTGCCTAGGAGTTAACTCTATTGGGCAAAATATGACAGGTCACTTGATTGAGATGACAAAATGTGTGTTTACTGTTCTCATAACAGTTAATGAGTATGAGAAATGTGTTCTCTGCTGATACACTCCACAGTTATTTATACCACATAATGCATTCGTCACCAGTTATTGGACCAAAGGACCTTGGCTCTAGTGACTTCTTCACCCCTTTCTGGAAATGAGGGTAAAAAAATTAATGTGCTTTATTCAAAGATACACATAGAAAAACTCAGGTTCCTCTGTGTGACTAGGTAGGCGTCTCAAAGAACATCAGTAAATGCTGATTGTTAATTTCCTTTCCTTCGTATAGTTAGAGGTTTTAGAGATGTGCATTTAAAGATGCAGAAATCCATTCTCTTTGCTTCTGTGTTGTACTCTCTGTCCTTTAACTGTATATCTCTTATTGAAGATTCTAAGAAGTGATGGATTTAGAAATTGAGTACAGATCTCATAGCACGAGAGCCTTCATAGAGTAAGAAAGCAAAGCTAAACTGGATAAGAAAGGATTGCATTTCTTTAAAACAATAGTTCTGAAATGGTTAGACCTTACATATACAGAACAATATAGAAATTAAGTGCAGAACTGGCTGCCCATATGTCCACTTTTTATTGAAACTGTGCTTGAATTCAGCTATATTGATAAATGAATCCAAAATGTCATTATTTTTCTTACCTTACAAAGTGTTTTCCATGTTCTTGGGTCTAAACTTGCATAGAAATCTAATTATTTCCTTTGCGTAGTATCTGCTAATAGGAAGCTTCTCTTCAAAATGCATACCAAATGGCTTTTTAAGTCTCTGGCAATTTTGTTTAATGAGCTGGCAGACAGTGTTAAACAAAACTTGCACCTTTGAGAAAGGGATGTATTAAACCAAATAAATCATTTTACAAAATTTGCAAGACCAAGAACAGTTGAGAAATTCTGCTGATGTACCTGTGAGGGTGTGTCTTGCTAGCAGTTCAGTGTTCTGCTGGGACTCTTGGTGCTTAATTTATCTTGCAGCTGTTCTTAGCAACCTTGTGGTTGACATACAAATGCACTGCAGGTGAGCTCAAAGCAGTTTCCTCTGAATGAAACTAAGGATGGAAGCCATCAAGAGCACCACTTGCAATTTGTTAACAAGGTCCTTGCCATCTACACACAGAGTGTACTCACCTAGGACTTACCAGTGCTTACCAGGGGTGGGCTTAATTGCCACTGGAGACATCTTGTGGGTGTTTGGTCCTAGAACCATACTATGTTGTAGCAAATCATTGTTCTTTTCCTCTCTATGCTACACCAGCCAAAAATGTAGATCTACTCGCTTTTACTGCTTACATGCAGAATAAGCTACCTAAATCTGGAAGCTTTTAAAATAGCTTAAACCCTGAAAAAAAACCCCCAAACTCTGTTGATAAATCAGGTGGCATGCAGCAGTTAGCGCTGTTCTTGGAGTTTGACAAGGAGAAAGAAGGGAACAGATGGATGAAAGTTGTGTCTGTAGTATTCCTCTCTGTAGAATTGCTGAAGTACAGACTCTGCTATGGAAAAGTGGCACTGTGCACAGAGATAAGTGCCTCAGCTTGAATCTTCTCCTTTACTCCAGTGTTCATCCTTTGAACTTTGCCGAAGATCCAAGAAAACTGCAGAAAGGGGCCATTTCTCTGCATATGAGAGTAAATATGAAGTCATTAACAAGTTGATCATTTGTAGGAATCAAATTGGCAAAGTTTTGTCCTGGGAAAAATCAGCTCATAGTAATGGTTAGTGAAGTATCTGTTTTGGAAACTTTTGGATCTCAGACCATGGGATCCTATGGAAACTATGCCATTTGGAATTGTAAGCATTGTGTATCAGCATGATGAATTATAGGTGCACGATTCTGTTCTACAAATAATGGTGTGTATTTTGAGTGTATTTTACAAACAGTAAAATTCTGTATGTTGGTTTTTTTACATGGATGATTGTAATTGAAGAATATAGAGCACAGCAAAATGAGCTTAAATGTCAAGCACTATCTGTAGCATACTGAATGCTTGCTGAAGGAATATGATGAAAATATGCTGTTCTTAAGGTACTTAGAATAGATGAAGATTGGAAGAGGACAAGGGAGAAGCTGCAGAATGTATTTTGGCTGCTGAAAAAGTGATATTGAAAAACATCATAAAAAGGAACATGATGGAAGGAAATCATTGCAGATCTAGTGTGTGGTAGACCAAATTAGCTTTTTGGTCACTAACAGTCGGAACTGAAAGAATATGAAAGATACCTTCAGGTTAAATAACCGTATTGTTAAGTCATCCTTGCTTTTCAATTATGTGAATACTTGAAATTTCCTCTCCCCACTATTGTGTCTCCTAGATATTTTTTGTTAGATGTTATACTGTGTCACAGCATGGTTAAAGCAAGCATTTAAGATCTTCAGTAATTTGAGAGATTTATCCTTTATAAAATATATGACTGTATATGAAATGGGGTGCAGTCTTTTTATCTTTCCATAGAGAGCAGATTTGGCCCTAGAGAATATAACTTACAAATAGTAATTTAAGAATGAGAAACATTACTTTCCATAGAAAACATGCTTTCAGAGAGCCACAGTTTGTGTATTCTATGCATCTGTTATCTTTCAGTGTTTTACTTTCCAGCTAATTCTTGGCCTTTCTAAGTATCTTTCACCTCACTTTTGTTGCCCACATTTTCAGTTTCTACACTTCTGTGCTTTCATGTAAGCTATCTATTATGTGATTCATCACCAAAAGTGCAGTATAGATTTCTCTGCTAAAACAATCTGAAAGGTATAGAAATAACTATCTGTTACACTTTTCCCAGTAATGTTGTTGCATATTCTTTTCATTTGTTGCATAGTATTAATTAAAACACAATCTATTTGCTAGTAATCACTACCAGTATATCTTCATCTGCATTAGTTACTGTGCTGTTACATTACAAATCCTGCTAAAGGCAAAATGAAACACATTTTATATTTAAAGCTAAGAACCTGTTCTTAGCGTAATTAAAATCTTAACACTACAAGAAAGAGTTATAATTAAACCATATATGAAAATGTATCTTTTCTTTCCGAGAGAAGTCTGAGTAACACCACAATTAAATTGTTCTGCATGTGCTGCATGGTATTTTTGCCTTTCTCTTATGTCATGATTGCTCTTCCACTGCTTCTCTCTGGATCTGGAGATCATTCTTTTGCTTTGGTTTGGGGTGATGCGCTATTATGGTGATTTGTCAGCATTCCAGGTTTTTGCTGGGAGTGTGACACTGCTGCTTTCTTCCTCCTTGGTTTAGGGTCCGCTTGGGACTATTTCATGCTTTGTGCTTTACTGATCTGCAACGAAATTTTACATCAAAATTTACAGGGTAAATGGAGGTGGTCTCAAATATGTTGGATGCTTGTCCTTTGTTTTCTTTGTTAGGCCTAAAACTGTTTTTGACAAGCTCCCATGTCTGTATTTCTTTATTCACTATTGGTGTAACATTTATAGACCTGAGATCTCCGGTGTAATCCTGTGCATCCTTTCTTCTCATTCCATACCGATACATTGTATCCTGTGTTTACGCTTTGGCTGTCTCTGCCATCATCTCATGCCTGTGCTATATCAATATTTGGTCATATTTATTTCATCCTAAACACAATAGGAGGAAAAAAGTTAATATGCTATGCAAGGATAAGCAAATGTAATGTAAACTGGACATAGTCACCTGGTCTTTGGAAAAATTGCTGTTTCAGCTAAAAAGGTAAAAAAACCCCCAACGACTACCAAACAACACAATATAACACAGTATACCAACAATATAACACAACCAAACAAAAAACCACCCAAACCCCAAATGAAAACAAAACCCAAAAGGAAAGCTAAGACAGATTTGAATAAAGCCTGACAAGATTCAGTAGTAAGGCCTTGCAAAATTTGTTCATATTTCTAGAGGTGGCAATGCTGCATTTACAGGGATACAGAGCTACAGTAACTTATATTTACTTCACGAATGTGTTACTAAATGTTCTTTAAAGAAAACAGTCTAAAGGGTTTTAGTAAAATCCAGGTTAGTTAGTCACTAYGGTATGAATTTTTACATTCATGATCCATCTGCCTATATCTCTGTGATTTTACTATGCTTTTGGGAATATTGATGTACAGTAAAAATAAGCATGTATATAACTGTACTTAAAATGTAGTTTTTGTAAGGATTATCTATACTGAGAAGACAAAAGACATATTTAGTTGACACAAGTTTCCTATTTCTCTCATTTAGTAATCAAAAGAGACTATATTTTCCTCATTAAGATAGTCATAATGACTCTTGGTACGACTGTTGTGTTTGTCATGTATATTCTACAGTATGGTCTTCTACGAGAATCAAGGTCTGTTTTTACAGTTGCCATGCATCTCTAACCTAACTTCACACTTTTTTCCATAGGTAATATTCACTTTTCCAACAATTCAACCATTGCTATTTGTCATAGCTAAAATGAATCACAGTCATATAGGACACACAATGAGAATTTAATACAATAGCACAGATTTTTTTCTAATAACTGGATTTTTTCTATGACATTATATTTAATTTCAGACACCTGAAAGCAAAAAAGTAGGCTAAACATTTGTGTTGGATTTAGAGGCAGAAATATTTTCGTGAAAGATTGTAAGAATATTGAATACTAGTTTCCAGACCTTTTGCAGTGAATGCCTTCTCCTGCTGCAAGTGCTTGTTGTCATTTAGATGTGTAAATGTGGCGCATAAATTTATAATTATTTCGAGTGAGATTTGGAAAATCTGTCTTGAGCTAACTCATTTTCAGAACGGTGGAAGTCACTAGGAATTTTCTGAAAGCAATGCATCTGAAGATACTATCCTAAAATTCAAATAGAGATAAATACTGTGTCAGGTTAGTGAAAAAATTTACATATCTAAAGCAAGAATAATCAGCAGAATGGTTTTCTGTTCAGTCCCTCAGTGCAAATTAATGAGTATATTGTTTTTCTATTTTTTCTAGTGTGTTGTATTTGCTATGACATCTGGTCAGATGTGGAATCACATCCGTGGACCACCGTATGCACATAAAAATCCTCAGAATGGACAAGTGGTGAGTTTATTATTTTAATTTTATTTTGAGAGGAAATTATGTATAGACGGTCACATGCTACAGTGAGTCTACAAATAATTGCAGTTCCATAGGTCAGTATGACAGTCTGTCAGAGTCTTAAATCTAGTTGCAAGCAGAGTCTGTTTTGGCATTTCAGATGTTTAGAAGGTGCCACTGTCTTTGATTTGAGCAATGAAATGTGTGATTGTGTTGTTCAAACTCCTCTCTACGAGGCTCCTAGCTGTAGTGAATGTGTTAGAAATTGTTCCATATCACACAATTCCCGCTTCCCAAAGATAAACATAGATCTTGTGTCTTTTTGTAGGGATGTGATTCCTCACATAGTGGAAAACAAATTTGTTTTGTTTCTTCCTTGTAGGCTATACAAACCTTCTGTTACACAAACCTTTGAGGTTCGTAACCTCTTATCTTCCTCTCCCAATCATTTTAGTTAGAAAAGGACATGCCAAGTGTTTTCATGTGCTTTGTACTGTTTTCCATCATGTCTGTAGCTCTTCCACTAAACTTAACAGAATGCTTTTTCCTCGATCTCTCTGCTCCTTCAATTTAAATTCTTTATCAGCTTCACAAAGTAGTTACCGTTGACTATTGCCAAAATTACTCTTATATCCTGCTACTGCTGCCTTTGAAGAATAACCTAATTTGCTTCTTCCTGCTCACAAATTAGCAAATGTTCATCAGACCTCAGAAGAATAAACTTTCTTTGCCTACTGGGAAAATAAAAATGACCTTGGCTAGTTTTTACCACTCCTTGTTATTTACCGCTTTTCAAGTAATTTCTTGAGATGGAGTCTACAAAACTTGCAATTAACTTAGTGATCAGGAAGCTTTTTTTTAATAACTCATGGCCTGTTGAGCTATTTTTAGCTTTGGCCATCACTAGTTAAAGGAGACTGTCTTATGTCTTAAAGAAAAGAATTATTTTAAGCTCTCTTATATGTCATATCTTTATTGGAGTACCAAAAAAAGATGGTTTGAATTTGATTACTGATCTGTGTTTTATCACAAATGAAGCAGCATATTGATGTCGTAGTATGACAAGGTTTCATCTGTGAACTTTGTTATTCAGAAATTGAATTGATGATACAATAAATAATTGTGATAAAACACTTTATGAAAATTTGGAATTTTTCATTAGTGCCTTGCAAAATTAAATTCATTACACTTTCCTATGGAGTGACAGAAAGAAGAAATACTGCACAGGAAAAGCACTGTTTCTGACAAATTAGTTTTTACCTTATCCAATTTTATACACTTTGCCTTGTCTTAAAGAYCTGTTTTGGAAGTATACCCTACGTTAAATAATTTTAAAATATTCCTGAATTTGTGCTGGCTTGTCTACGTTTTCAGAGTGTGAACTCATATCCTGAATGTCTGAAAGGCTACTACTTTGGGAATGTTAGCACACACAAATAAATAATGGAAATAATGGTAAAGATGGTTTTAAATTCTAGATACTAATCTGTTGTATTGGTCAAAATATGTTTTTTTCTGGCTTTGATGCATTATATGACTTCAGGTAAGTTATTTGTGCCTCTGATTCACCTGTCTTTCCTTGTCCATATGTGTCAGTACTCTTACCTCTTTGGAACTTTGTCAGTAAGTAAAAGCAGTTAGATTCTAAGAATTAAAAGAATAAATGCAGGATTACCAAGATCTGCTTTAATTAAGCTATCACTGACCAGTGTAGCTGTAATTTAAAGCTGTAACTTTAGAAGTGTTAGAAGCTTAATAAGTATTCTATAAACCTTTACCTATTTTACATTGTGGTTTGTTTGGGTTTTTTTTCAAATAWCACCGTTGAACATTTTCCTGTTTCATTTTTCTAGCACTTATCTATGTTTCTGTGAATTTGAAGTAATAAAAATGCTTATCTAAGACTTCTGTGAGATTTATTCAACCAKGAATTAATTCACTGTAACACTTTGTGAATTAAGTCAGCAACTGCTGTCTTTAGATSTGGATGAAATTAAACTCATCACTTTCTTTCCAATGTTCAGCATTTAGTACAAATTCCAAATTTGCATGCCTATTTTGTACAAGGATTACTAGTATGTAATACTCTGAAACTTTGTTGACAGTCTTACTAGGAAAATTTCTGGTTTTAAGAGGAGAGATAGAATAGCTCACCAAGCTTAATAGTTTAATTGTTAGGTTCAAAATTATGGATTCTTAGCTTTTCTTACTTCATAGGAGTTAGTGGTTCAGTTCTATACTAGCCTGATATGCCAGCAGACTTTGAAAGTGGTAATATTTGTCTTCATAAGCTGTTCTTTGCCTCAAGTATCTATTATATACTTTGTTCTTGCTGTAATTTTTGATGACAATTTGTTCTTAAATTGTTCTTAAATGTCAAAATGTTCTTAAATGTCATCATTGTTCTTAAATTCTTTTTTTTTCAAAAGATGAAAAGACATCTGTTTCCTTTGCTTAGACAACACGACTTACTCTTGCCCAGTATCTTGTGCAAGTAATGTCACCAGTTCCTAAAATTTTTGGCTTTTGCACTGTGATTATGATTCTTTCCTTGATTACCTAAACTACTTTAACTGTATGATTGTACTCTTTGAAGCTTTTAAACCATATTTTTATATTTCTGTGTGGTCTATTCTTTGAAGTTGATGTCCTCTCTTATTGAAGTTGTTGCAGTTAGTTCCTTTATTCCCCTCTGCCGTCAACTAATTTCAGTTTTTGGGTCCACATGGAAGAGCAGAAATAGAAAGCTGAATCACACAGTAACATTATTTGCTATTTCAGTTCTGGTTTAGGTTTATGAAACTGGTGCTAGTCTTCTATCTCGACACATACTTTATTTCTGTTTTACTTCTGGAGTTCTCTATCTTTTGCCAAATAATTTTGTTAGGATTGGGCCCTTACTGACTGTGTTACACTAAAATCTGTACCTGTTTTACTAAGAGTGAGAGTGACAACTAACCATCCTGTCGGTGTCTGTGTATAGTCTTGTGAGAGTTCTGATTTTTATTCAGAGCTTGATCTGTATAGAGCTAGTGGTATGTTGTGAACATGTAGAGAGCTGGAGAAAACAATTACATGGATTTGAGCCTTCTGCAGAGATAGTTCTGCTGCTGTTTCATTGACCTAATAGCAAAGAATTCTCACTAGATGTTCATCGGCTTTTAAACAAATAGCAATGGCTAAGAGAGCATTTATGCGTATCTGTCCATGGGTTAGCAGCCTTTTTAAATTATTATTTTGCATACAAATTCTACCATTTTTATTGTGCAATATGCTCAAGACTGCATCTTTAAAATGGTTGRAAGTTTGCTATAAATGAGAACAGGGCAAAGGACAAGCTTGATCTAAAATACTGAATTAACGTGGTTTCCAAAGCTTGTAATTTTCTTTCCTTCTTTTAGAAGAAAGTATTAGAAACTGGAAATGTTTTTGTGTTAACAGGAAAATATGGTATTTTGTTATCAGAGATTAGATGGTTTTCCTGCATAAATTGGTGCTTTGTGAAATGGACAATGGTATTATTTGCCATTATGTTAGCTGGATTTTTTTTTTTTAATGTGTTATATTTAAAAGGTTGTTAAAATTCCTGAAGTATAACTCCAGTTATGTCCTTAGGAAGCAATTTGTATTTTAACTGATCTTTTAGATAGAACACCTTGTATATTAAATATTAATATTAATATATTCATATTAATATATTCATATTAAATATAAATATTTGTTCAACTGTAGAGCTCACTCACCTTTTTTTTCCCACCTACTTACTCTTCATAGTTTTATAACCACTGATCTTTACTCGCTTTTCTTGCGGATACAGATATGTAGTAATCTGTATGTTTCTGAAGTTAAATGAAAAAATATATTTGACTGCTGGTATAATTTTTTCATTTGTCAGTGCAAAATTAAGTTTCTCTGAAAAATTTATGCTAAGAATATTGGAACTCTTAATTCATGCTAGTCCTCTACTGCTAAGCAGGATAAAATGTCACTTACCAAGGTTAATTCTTTTGTGGTTTCTGATACGAATTTTTTCATATGAATCTAATTAAAATATGTGGAACTTTCCTGAAACAGTTTTAAAGAATGACTGTTTCTTTCAAGCTCAGTAAGTCACAGTAAATTCATTGTCCTTTAGCCTTCAGTGTATCTGGAACTATGTTTGAAGTACAGTTTGCCAAGATTGTTTTTGTAATGCCTGACTTTTCTGAAAGTACCCACATTGTTTGGTAGTAGTTTCAATACATCCAAAGTCACTTTACTGTGTGATGAATAATTATATTTGTCTTGCTTTTGGATAAAAAAAAGTTCTTACAGGTTATTGTATCACTACCTAATATAAGGCATCCAGATTGGCCTGACTTTTACCACAGCAATATTTTGGTGCATCGGTTGCCACTAATCACAACCATAGTACTGTTGAAAATACTTCTTAATATTTTCCTGGAATATGCAATTGTTTATATTAGCATGCTGGATAGAAATGAGCAGTGGATTACCTATGTTATGAGTGTTTTTAATGAAATAGCTTTCCTGTGGTTATCAAAGCAGTGAGTCTATTCAGAAGCCACAGGTGGTAAAGGGTTTCTCAAGCCTTTAGATTAAATTTCTGTCATGATTTAGTCAAAAAAGTTAGCAATTGGCAGTGTAAGGTGTAAAACTAGTATAAAACAATCTTAATTCTGTTAACAGATCCGCACATTAACAACTGGACAATGTCATATCTAAACTACTATTGGGAAAATTATTAGCCTGTGTAAGACATCTGTCCTAATTTTTGAGACCGCAAAGGTGCAATCTGTATCTGGCATTCTGTATAACCTATATTTCTACCTTGATATTAGAAGGAGAAACCTTACACAATATTTTGTACTCCTTTTTTATTGAGGGAAGAAGAGGAGGTGGGAAAATGGTCATGACAGAAGGGTTGCAGAGATGAGGAATTAGAACCTGTGTGTTCTTAAATGGTCCATTCTGGACATTTAAGACACACACATGCTGTAAAAGTTCACATAGTAGCATTCTATTGCCAATGCTGTTGTTTTGTCTGAGTAAATATGGAACATGTTCTCATGAAGTAAAACCAGATTGCAGTCTAGTAATCATGCAACAAGTAGCCTATCATGATAAAATTCAATGAAATAAAATAAAAATTTTAAAAAGTCTGCCAGATTTTAATTGCTTCTTTTAACAACAGAAATCCAATTTTAATTGACTGATACCACTTTAACTTGATAAACACCCCTTATTCCCCACACCTCGCCTTCCTTTTGCAAAGTGTAAATGGGCTCCTAGAAGCCATTTACATTCATTTGAAAGAACTGTTTTCTCCAGAACAGCTCTTCTTATGTCAGAAGTCAGGGAGGCCTCAAATACATTAAGTTATGAGGTATCTGAAGACAGAATGACAATGCAATACAGTAAAATGCACCCTAAGGTAGAAAACCAGAATGACACATGGGAAAAACAGGTTCATGTTGTTCTGTTACTAATAGAACAAGAGCCATTTTCATAAAGCCAGCTTAAATGCCAGGCAAGAATCTAATTTTTTCTGTCTTCGAGACATTACTGGTTGTGTACATGTTAAAAGGTAAGAGCCTTATCTATTAGAATAATTTTGACTGGAGGGTAACTTTGAAGATTGTCTAGTTCAGCCACTTGCTTAAAGGTGGTCAGGTTGCTCACAGCTTTGTCTAAGAGATTTTGAATGTCTCCATGGTTAGAGATTCCCCAACCTGTCCAGTGTTTGACCATCCACAGAATTCTTTTAATTTTACCTTTTAATTTATTTTTATATTTTGTTTTTAATTTCCCTCAGGAACAGTCAAGCTAAATTTTATCCTTCTCCTCAGTCAAAGCTGGTTTAGCTGAGTTCTCAATTAGTATTTAACATTGACTTTAATAAAATTTGGACTTAGCCCAGCAGTGCAGCTTTTCAGAGCTTCTGACAGCATACTTTTGCTTAAGTGACACTAGCATTATTATGATATCACTACAAAATCCCCACTGAAAACAAGAAAACATTCAGCCTGGAGTAGTCAGAGATTTTTCTCTGTATAGACTCTGCTCTCTGAATAGAACCATGCAGATGTTCTTTTTGTATCTCTTAAACAACTTAAGCATGTTTGTTTTCTTCTAAAATTCTACAACTTTGAGACTGGGGAAGGGAGAGGAGAGAAAAGGACCATATTTTCCATATTGTGCAACATATTTCACTATTTTTGATTGATCATTTTGTGAATTTTATCTATTCCCTGTAGAAACATAGTCTATAGTACAAGGGTTCTGATGTTCCGTTTGCTGAAGTAAAATTTCAGCAGCTGGGAATTTTCTTGTGAACTACTAAGAAAGTATCAAAATATTTTCAATCCTGCAGAGCCTTCTAGAGCTGGTGTGTTTTTATGTTGGTGAGCTCTTGCCTTTCCATATATAAGCTCTGATGCTGTCATTTTAATGTAACAGATTAGATTTCTCTTATGCCTGTGAACTATGTCAAGAGAAGGAACATGCATTTGAGTGTGTTAATATAAATGAAGCAGCATACTTTAGATAGTCTTTCATGGACTAATTCACCCATAATCTCGAGTTCAGAGAGATATCTTTCTATTGTGGTTACTCTTTTTCGTGGTGGTTATTTTTTATAGAACATAAGGAACATTTGGTTGTTTTTTTTTCTTTTTTTTTAATCTGTGAGGCAGTTGTTATTTGCTAGTTGATATTTTATTAAATGTAAAATGCTTTTTATGTTTTCGTGGAAACAAAAGTTATTCTGACTTTTTTTTTTGTCTAGCTCTGGTGCCAGCATTAATTCCTTTCTTTGGCTAACCTTTCATGTTAACTGACTGTTCCTGAAGGAAGATGCGGTAGAAGACATAAGGACTAAATTAAAAAGTAAACTAAAAGGTTTCATTGTACATGCAGTCTGTTCTTCTGAGCCTTCAAAGGCAAGTGGGATGGTATTGTATACCTCACCTATTAGTGATCAAATATTTCTGAGTTCCTGGATATTATCTGGTTTTTGTTTTTCTGTTCTTTGAATCATTCATAAAACTTTTTAATTTTTTTTTATTTATAGATGTTGTACACAAATCTTGTAGATACATGTTATAGTCAGGGACAGACACGCATACCTGCTTTCATTATTTTCCTTACATATTCTTTTGAAACATTATAAACATTCTCAAGGTTAATGATGCTGCTACTACTACTGTTATTTGTTCCATTCAATTTGAGACTTAAAAGTGTCCTGTTCTTGGTAGTTTCTTTTTTTTCCCCCACTGCCTAACAGCAAAATTGCATTAAGATTAAACAGAGTCTGAATCCTGGAAGCTGAGGAATCAGTTTTGACTGCAGCTGGTCTGCTCAGATAGGCAAAACCTATTCCTATACTAAAAATAGAATAAGCTGGTACTTGGCAGGGTTATACATAGGAACAGAATGTGAAGTAGGTGCTCTGGTAAAGGCTGACTGCTGGGTTAAAGTGTTTTTGTTGGTGGTTGGTTGGGTTGGAGCAGAGGAGGGGTTGATGGTATTTGTGACTTTTATAACAGTAGACCTATTCAAAGCAACTGTGAAAATCAACTTGAAGGAGGAACACACGTGTATTCATTTTTGTTTTGGCACAGTAATGCTTCAATAGCACAAATAAAATTTTGTCTAGCTTTAGAACAAACAATGAGAATCTTTCAATAATTCAAGGACCTTGTTTCCTGACTTATTTACATTTCTCAGATTAATTCAGTTTCTTTATCTAATGTTCATTGGTTGGTGTTATGCTTCTGTTTATTGTAATGATTGTAATTATAAAAGAATTTAAATGTATATATATATACTTTCGTCTTCTCAATAGTCATTGTAAAATATCTTGGAAATCTAAAAAATATTTTGCAGATTCTATAAGGCTTATGTTATCAGAAATGCCATGCAACATATGTTAGTAATATTAAAGCTTTCTACTCTTCTGTTGTGTCCAAAGGGCAAGTTCAAGATAAACTATTGGGGTTCTGTTCTAAACTATTGGGTGAAAAGTTTGATTTATACTAGTTCCAGTTAGATCTTGCTTGCAATAGCTTACCTGGCTGTTACATTATCAATGCTTATATTTAGAAACAGACATTTCAAAGTGAATTGTCTTGCTATGTAAGTGGCAAGCAGTGTTTCTCAAAAAAATCACTACAAATGTTTGTAAGGGAATTACTGTTTTCCAACTACATTGTCCATATTCTTGGAGTATGAGGAGAACATAATTTAACTTCTACCCTGTTGCCTTCTGATAAGAAGACAAGGCGACCTGGTTTCAAGAGTCTAGCACGGCAGCCCGGCCTACCCCGTGGTCACTCGGGCCATGGACGCACARACACCAACGTGGTGGATGGTCAAATGGCATTTATTATCTTATCTCATGAGGTTAAATAGTGAGGAGCTTTACTACGTCAGGAAAGGGGGACTGTGGGATAGCTGGAGTTAGTAAGGAGTGGAAAACTACTGGGGTTAGAGGGGTCTGCATGCTCTTATCACAAAGGAATGAAGGGAGGAAAGATTCCTTGCTGCTCCTGCTTTCCGTCACATCACGTGATCTTCCGTCCGCCTGTCCCTTTCTACCACACTACCCTGATTTCTGGTCAGCATTCAAATTTTTTTATGTCCCCATTGTTGAGAAGCAAGCTCACAAAAGGAGTAGGCTTTACACAAGCTTTAGAACAAGGAATTATTTTTGTTTTGCACTACCCTTTAGACAGGCACACTTCTGTCTGCCACTTAAAAAGCCGTTACTGAATTGTAGCCCATCTTAGGAGAGTTTGCTTCTGCATAACACAGCTGTGATTGATCTGCTCTTTAAAGGTTTTAAAGGCATCTTGTGTCAAGCTAATATTATGCACAGAAGTGGGTTGAGGAGCAGATTTTATGTGCATCACCTACTCTCAGTATTTAGTATTCACAGAATCAAACTTTCATATTTATTTGAAATAGACTGTAGTTCTTCTGTATATCTTTGTACTGAAAAAAAAGGAAGCATTTTTCACTGTTCCTTGTAAAATTCTATCATTAATATTTATACCAAAGCTGTTAAAGGCTGCAGTGCTCTAACTTCAGGTACAGTGCAAATTAAAAAGAGTTCTTTACTGACAGTCTTGCAAGTCTAGCTTTTAAGCAGTAAACAAATGCATGAAATAATCTCCTTTGTGTTCAGAAGTCACAGGGTCACTTAGCATAGCAAAATGCTGTACATGAAATAAAAATATCACTGCCATTTAAAATAGCGAAGTTGTCTGCATTTACCAGCCTCTCATACTTCTAATATGGGTCAATAGAATGAAAGAAGAATTTGGTTTATGATTTTTCTTTTATAGTCAGTGTTCTAAAAAACACTTCAAACAAAATAAAAATGTATTCCATAKCTTGTATTAATCAGAGTAATCCCTGTTAGATATTTAAAAGTAGGAATTGTTCCATAGTTTTCTGTGTGGATAAATACCAGAGTCATTGAAAAAACAGTTTTCAGAGTAGTTCTATTATTGATGTTGTATTTGTTTATAGACAGAGAACACTTCAATGAATGGTATAATGATTTAATAAACACTATCTGATCTTGTCCAGTACTGTCATTTAAGATATTCTTAATGCTAGAAATGAGGAAATTACCAAAAGGAGGGGGGAAACTTATTTGGAGTTTAGTTTCCCTGCTGGTGTTAAAACCAATACAACAGGATAGACCCCACAGCCCTTTTGTATGGACCTGTAAAGTACTTAGCTACTTCATCTTCTGAATGTGCATTTATCTAGAGGTATGATACAGTAAATGGAGATAATGCAAGCATTGGATCAGCTGCACAGTTTAATAATGGATTTTAAGAATCGATTTAAGATAAAAATTGAATTAAATTTATGCTATTAGTCATTTAAAATTAGATGGTAATTAGTCACTTACATTATTATTAGTTAGCTCTGGAAAATACAGAACGGTAAGGCTGTGATGTGAATGTTTATGCCGCTTCAGGTATTGTTCACAGAGGTCTGTGGTCTTTCTACTGTATTGCTCTCATCCTTTAAAAAACACTAGATTAAATTCAGGCCTACAAATGTATTGCAAAACTTGAGTAACTGCACAAATAAAAACAGTACAAAGACTTTAATTTGTGTTTCTTCTGGCTTTTTCTCCTGTTTAATTTGCTAATTTCCTAACTGCTAAAATATTAGAAAGCCTCATTTAGTGCAGAACAAACAATTGAAATCCCTCCAAACAAGCTTCTTTAAAGCTGAGGAAAAATTTTAGAAGCAGATTAAAGAGACATTCAAACCACTCATACTCAGAGGATTATTTTCTGTATAAGTTGAAGAACATCTATGTTCTGAATATGCTATCTTCCAAAAAAGACAGCATATACAGCACAGGGTAAAATGCATCCTGAAACAGACAGCACAACTGGAATAGTAAACACACAACAGCAATTTGAAAAAGAAAATGATAACTTGGAAAAAACCCCAACAAAACAATCAAAAAGCAGAAATAACTTCCAGCAGAATCCTGGATTTTATTGGTATAGGTGACAAGTACACATCTGCTGATTTATTTAATGAGCCTTTGTTCGGCTGGATTATTAACATAATACCAAGTTAACAGGTTCAGTCCATATGCATATTTATTTGAATTGTTTTCCTTCTCTTTTTCCCTTTATTTTTTTCATTCAGTCATCTACACCTCTGATATAGCTCTGATCTAGAAAATACCTTTAGTGCCTTATTCATAGCGCATGCAGTAACGGGAGGGCCCTTATGCATTGTCCAGTGCATGGGCAAATGTGTCTTATCAAAATGTTCAACTTAAGATTTTGCTCCCAGACTTGTTTCGCAGTGCTGTTGTACCACCTTTTGTATTCAAATTAAGTTTTTAATTATTGGGTGGGTTGCAGATGCAACACCTTGTACCTTGATTTTGACTTATTCTTTTAATAGGTGGATCACAGTAATGAATCATTTTCAGCCCATACTTGTATAACGGATACTTTTTTCCTGAGTTCTTTTCATACAATGAGAACACAATTTGTGGAAATCCTTCTGACTTTTGAAGCACATGACTTTCAGTTCTTCCCATGTAAAGTAGTGGTGTTTTTTTCCTCAGTTCCTTTCTGGCCTCAGCTGAATTCATTAGTACCGATTTTTGCACCCAAGTCATCAACTTGAAACTTCATAAATTAGTCCCAAGAGATAGAGTTTCTTTATGTATTTTTAAACAGCCTATTTCTCCCATTGAGCCAGTTATTCAAACTGCTTATAGAGTTTGTTTCTATCGCTTTTTTTTCCCCACGTTTACATATAATGGAATGAAATGCCAAAGTCCAGATAAATAGTAGCACTTGTTTTTGTCAGGAGCATTAATTACTTTAGAAAGAAATTATGCCTGGTGGATCTGGAACCTATCTCTTTGGATTAAGTGTGCTGTATTTCGTCTCATTTTTCATATTCCTTCATATGTTTAATTGTTCTTTATTTCAAAATTTATTCAGAAACATTTGATGTTGTTGAAATTCTACTTCCTTCTTTCCAGGACGTGTTTGGTTCCTGTGTATGCTGTTCTGTAGGTTTGCATTAACATGGGCAGATAAACTTGGCTCAAATCCGTACTCTCTCTCCATCCAATCTTGGGCTCTAAGACTCAGGTGCTAGTTTTGGAATTCTGCTTTTTGAGTTTTCCTGCAACTTGTGGTATAGATGCATTCTGTCATCTGTATAGACTTGTATCCCTTTTATTCATCATAAACATTCACAGAATTAGGTAACTGGATTATTACCACTATTTCCTGCATGTTAGCTTTTTTGCTTTTTCTCTGCTTTAATGACTGAAATGTGAGCTACCTGTTTGCATTTCATTTATGGAGCCACTTGAGTTGCCTTCATTTTATTCATAGCTTCTTGACCTTTTAAGAGGGAAATGTATTTGCTGGTTAGTCTTTTTCCATTCTTTCTGAGCTCTGGTTGTTCATTGCATTCCATATGGGA
This sequence comes from Amblyornis subalaris, assembly GCA_018881555.1. NCBI lineage: Eukaryota > Metazoa > Chordata > Aves > Passeriformes > Ptilonorhynchidae > Amblyornis > Amblyornis subalaris. The sequence continues at coordinate 486,752 of JACAXG010000109.1, forward strand.
TTATTCATCAGGTTGTTTTGGAATCCTTCCCTGATTGACCTGAAAGGTCAATAATTTCTTTATTTGCTTTATTTTTAAGAGGTATGGGATATAGATTCAAGATAACTTAAGGAACTTTAATGGTTAGTCTCTGACTCAGTCAGTTCACCAAGTTTTTCTAGTGTGGATGATTTCCCTTGTTAATTTTTCATTTCAGTTGAACTCTTTTGAAATGTAAAAATCTTAAATTGAAAGTTTAAAATGTGTTACTATTATTATTTTGGTTTATTTCGCTGAATTAGCTCAGGTCATTTTACCTGAAATTATTTTGTGCTTCCTGTGTCTTTACTGTGCCATTTTAATATCAAAAGTGCTCATAAAATATTATTGCTTCTTGTGGAACCAGTAGGTAACTAAAGATGGAATCTACCAGGTGTCACATACTGATCATTGAGGTCTGCTCTTAGTTGTATCTGTTTCAACTCTCCCTAGAAAATTAGTCTCTGGTCTACCACACAAGGAGTTCTTTTTCTGAATGCTTTTCAATTCTTCAGCTCTGTAATACGCTTCTTTATGAGTGGGGTCTGAGTTGTCTCTCGACTTTATTGTCCTTCTCCAAAGCATGAAATGTTCACTTGTGTCAGTGCTTAGTTCGGATGGGTGTTGCTCTTTTGATGTCTGTGCCACCTTTATTCCCATCTTCTGTACTTTAATTTACAATAAACAGGGCACATGGCCTATGATACTTTTCCATGAAATAGTTCAAGAAGGTGAACTTTAGGAGTTGAGCCAGCACACTCCCAGATGCTACTGGTTTGTTCAGTCCATTGGACCAAAGAGGAACTGGTGTGAAATAGAACTATTTGAGATGTGTATAGTGTGTATATTGGGTTTGAAGAATTAATATGCACTACTTGCTAGTTTAAACATAGTCTTTGAGTCCACAGGAGCTCAACATAAGCATCTCTATATCAGTAATGGTGGTATTCTTGCAGTCAAATTTTGAAATTTGTTATGATACAAAGGGTGATTTTGTGCAAGAGGCTCTACTTCCATGAAGATAATTTCAATCACAGATTTGTATTGAATACACCTGTTCCTAAGAGAAGGTGTGTCTTATATTTTACCAGGCATATTCTGGTAAAAGATCATTAAATGAATGTATGTCTATTTCTTGCTGATACATGTATAAATGAGCAAAAGCAAAGATACAGCTTTGGGTCGTGTCTGCTTTTATCTTAGTAGCAATGTACTGCTCTTTTCTCTATTTCTTGAAAAGACCAAACATCTGTAGGCTCCTCAGAATCTTCATTTAAATGCTTTGTTTTCCTAAGTTAAGGGCTTTGCTAGACTGTACATCAGGTGCAAAAATATATTTTTTGTTTACTTAGTTTGAAGATCCTTCCTCTTCAATCTTGTAATTTCCTACTGACACTAAAAATGCCTCTTTGAATGAATGTTTAGAAAATGACTATGCCAAAGGATAAGCTTCATTCTTTGTTCCAAATTTGTAAAGCAGGTTTGGTGTTAAGACGAGAATCTAAATGACGTGGTGGGGAAGTGGGAGGGTGTCTATGTGTAATAGCTAACTCGAATTCACAATAATTTTAATGAATACTTCAGTTTAACATCTTGACTTATTCAGGTCTTTTAGAGACAATTTTGATACAATTTTTGTGTAAGTATCAAATTTAATTTCTCAACTGAGAAACTATGAAACTAACTTAAATACTATTTATGTGTGATAATAATTTAAAAATATGTTGTGTCCTTTGTACATAGGAAACAGTTCAATGTGAATTTTTTGTCATTTTTTGAAGTATTGTAGTGGTTGAACCCCGGCCCCTTTGTCATATATTCATTTTTAATATACTATGAGGATAATTTGCTTTTTTAAATATGTTATGAATATAATTTTTCTGTATTTAACAGGTCATACTATACAAATATTTTTTATCATCTTTCTTCTGACTTTCAAATGCAATTTTTCAGTCCTTTAATATTTTTATAATTCTCTATAACACTTTGGAAATTCTAGTAAAAATACATATTCAGGTTTCTACTTAGATCCTAGACATAATTATAAAAGCTTAATCTTTTAACATAAGTAGCAAACATTTTGGTTTGTATGGGGTATATTTCCTAATTGCAGTGCTGCTTATTTTCATTTTAAAGGTCAGGTGTATTATACCTGAAGTTTTTATTTTAATATGGCAAGTTAAAAAAAAGTGAGTAGAATGCTTGCAGTCATGGAGTAGTTGCATTTTAATATCTGCCCCAAAAATAGTGCATTTCCAAAGAAAGAGTTTGCCAGAAAAGGCTTGCTAGATGGTATTAAAAATACCAGTTTCAAGGGARACAAAAGAATGACCTTCAAACTTTTTCTAACTTTGTCTCTTATCAGTCATGCAAGTGTCAGAGTCATAATGTAAATACTCAAGAAGGCTTTGAATTGTCAATAGAGGAAGCTTCCTCTTTGAGGTTATATTTGCTGGAACAGAAGAGATAACACTATTATCAGTGCTTTTGTAGTGTAGCCAATTTCTCATTGCATGTACTGAAATTCAGTTTTTAATACAGTTTTGATATTAATGTAATGATAAATATGTCAGACTGTTAAACTAAATTCTGAATGTTTCTGTCAGTCCTGATACAGTGTGAAATTCCACTCTGGTCTCATTCAAAGATTTTTATGAGCACTTTCTGGAAAAAAAAAAATAATTTTCAAATACAATTCTAACCTCCTCTTTAGTAAATTGACATTAAATATGTTTTTCTTTCTGGGGTGTGTGTTGAATTGTCAGACAGTTGAAACTTCAAAGTTTAGCACTAGAATATGAAATACAGAATAAAAACTAGCACTGTGCAGTATACAAATACTGTTACAAGCTATTTATGATCACCATGGTATGAACTTTAATTTTTTCTTTTTTTTTTGTAAGGCGTTCAAGCCCTGCATTTTAAGTCCTGCCTTTGTGAATTGGTTTGAGCTGCTCTTCTTGGCTTGTTACTTTTATTTCTTAAACATTGTAATTTTTTTCTGTGAGGTAGTAATGCACAAAATATCAGTGCATTCAAAAGTATTGTGCAAATTTTGCATGGTAATACAATTGTGCTAAACTTTTACATATGGCCCACTTCAATATTGTTGGTATTTACACTGAAATTAATCAAGGGCTTAACCACTACTGATGGACTGCAGAGAGCTTTAAAAACTTTCTTTTCATTTCCATTGATCATTGTTAGCAATGTTTCACTTAATTATTTGAGATAATTTCTACAGGGATTATGTGTTACCTCAACTACAAGCTATAAGTAGTCTTATGAATAATTACTGCATTTAGATATTCTGAAGTAATATTTGTGTTTTACTTAAATGAAATTCTCATCCCTGATCTTCTAATGTGTAGGTTAGCAATTAAATTAACAGCACTTAGAGTTTCACCAGCAACCTCAAGTATTTCAAAGGTATGAAAACAACTTTTAAGATCTAATAAGTCATTATGACAAAATCAAAAAATCATCAAATATATTAAGTGCCTGGAAAATTCTGTGTAGGCAGAATTGTGRCTCCGCTGAGAGCTAGATCTTGTTAGTATCACACAAAATACACCATATTTTGTGATGGTTGGAACTATTTATTGCTGAAAATAGTTCTTCCTTTGGTGTTAACAGCATCCCAAATCTTATAAAGTTGTCTGTTTTCCCTGTTAGCAGCCCTCAAGAGGCTGATAACAAACACATTGTTTTTGACAAGAAGATTCCAGATAATTCATTCAGTGGCCTTTAGATCAGCTTTGGATGTTGTGCTAAGAATTCTGCCAGTTGGAAACTTCTGTCAGAGTATTACTGATTTTAGCAAGGTACGTGGCTGACAATATATATTTTATACTACATGAACGGTTAGGCTATATTATTCATCTTACGGAATAAAGGCTAAATCTGGGGAAATTTTCACTTTGCAGTTCTTAGTTACCTTATCTCTTCTCCTGCCAACCTGCTTTCAGGAAAGCAGAAATGGTTGAAGCAGTGGTTAAGTGCATTCTTTCTCAATTTTCCTGTTCCTGGTGGAATAATTAATTGCACTAAAAAAGATAAAAATATATAATGTTGAAATCCTATACCTGAGCTGGTATTATTTTCAAATACATATTTTCATATTTCTCTTCATACCATAACAGGTTGAATCTTAGTAGTTTTTGTAGTTCTAAAAGGATCCAAAATCTAAAAAAAAAAGTAAAGAAACAACTGAAAGAAATGAAAATGCAGAAATAAGGTGAGATGAAAAATACTTCATTTATTATCCAACTTTTCTTTCAATTATTTAGTTCGTATAATGATAATGAGCAGTCTTTTTTGAGGAAGTTTCTGAAGACTGTCATCTACCGGAGCAATTCAGATAGCAGTGGTTCAGTTAAGCTTTTCTGCTATAGTGATGCCTTATATGTTTGAAAAATAAAGGCTGAGGCCGAATAAGAGGGTAAAAAGTAAAAATTTTATTAAAGGATTCGGAGAAAGCAAAGCTTACCCGGGGTATCCCCGGGACCCACTGCTGTGCAGAGTTTGGGCCCAATCCTGCTAAGTGGGGTCCAGCCAAGTGTAAGTTATACAAAGGTAAAAAGGGTACAAAAGGGTGCAGAAATGGTACGTGCTTCTACTATTATAGAGTTTCAGTGAATTAACATAGTTTTGAAATATTCTCCAATGAAAAGCAGAATTTTGTCACACTATTCCTTGTGGCAAGTTTCTATTGGAAGTTCTCTGCTTACTTMAATAGCTTCATTTTTCRGATATCAAGTCCAACTCTGGAATGCTTAAAGGCTGATAGCTTGGTTCTATTTTGTCTATAGGAAAGGKATACAAGGTTGCAGGGTAGCGCTTATAGGATTATAGGGTTACTAATATATAAAAGTATAAAACTAAAATGCTACTAATATAAAAAGCACAGAAGCAAAAAATCTGTCTGGCATCAATAGAAGGTAATTCTTTTTTTCTTTTTTCAATGTGTATACTAAAGACTGTCTTCAAAGTTCCTAAACAATTAACATCCATATTTGAAGTTCTTCTTAGCTTTTTGTTAGCCAGCTTACCTGTTTCGAAGGACATCATAAATAAAACCCAAGGAATCTGTGTAATGAATCTGGAATTACTGTTAGGAGGAGACTGAGATACACTGAAATGTCTGCAATGACCTCCCTTCAGAAGCATAGCATCATTCTTTTACCATGGTTCTAATCAGTGTTTTCTGAAAGTGGGACATGGACTTGATGCCACAGATTAAAGAATGACACTAGCAAGTATATTATTGCAAAAATTGCAAAGTAAGTCACATGTGGGGAAAAATAACTTTTGTTCTTGGTTTTAGATGGTCTTGTTAAATATCATTGCTTTGGCTCTCTAATGGATGAGATTTGCTCATTTAACATAAAAAGAAAAAGTTGTATCACTGATATTAAATACCAGTATTAACTCAATTATGTTGTACAAAACTGGTCAGCTTTATTTAAGGATTATTGGAAGCTGGCCCGGAGCAGGTTAAAGAAGTATGAATTTATTTTTGATCATTAGTCTGTGACTATGACAATAAAGTTAAAGTTACTTGAAAAATTCCTATGAAGYATTTATGTCTTGACATGACATCTTGAGATGACTTGAGATCTAATAAAAAACTATATTTTTTAATTTCCAGAGTTGTTTGTGGATTTTAAAGATATTTTAGTACTAGCTTGTAACACATATTTTGATTGCACGTTCTTTATCCCTAGTTCAAGAAATATATAACTGAGTGGAAGGAGTGAATATGAGGGTGAAAAAAAAATCTACCTGACAGCTAAAGTAAAGCATTTCTTAGAGTGATTAATGAGTTAGTTAAGAATAGTAGACTACCTGTAGAAACTTTGAAAATATGGAAGTATTCAGCATTCAGATATAAGCAACTGTTTATCACATATATGAAGATATTATTGAAAGAAAATAAAACACATATTCTGAAGTTGTTTGGTTTTTGTTTTTAATGTAGGAATGAAAGTCACACCTGAGAGCTACAAGGCCTAAAGCTTTTTGGTTTGCCAGTATTAGTTTTTTTACTCATGTTCTGGAAAGCTGGGAAGAGTCTAAAATTTCAGAGCTGGATTAGTTATAGCCCTATCAGTTCTAGGCCTGGATTTTTTTTTTGGTGGGATTCAGTTTTTTGATATTGTGGTGGTTATGTTGTTGTTTATATGGAAACAACGTAAGCCATACATGTTCTCATAGCCATAGGCAGCACAGTATGTAATCTCTCTTGGGTAAAACAATGATTTGCCCCTTTCAGATCTTCTTTAATAAAGATCTGCAGCAAAAAACCCAAGCTGACTGGAATTTGTGGCCATTCTTAGGAATGTTTACAACTACTTCCTGTTTTTGATGGGCCTGATGGGAGTCCTGGAAAACTATTAAAAGCTACAGGAAGATTGTGTAGGAAGGTAAAAAGATTCTTGAGTTTGTCCTGTCTTCACTAAAAAGTTGTGTGAGTTTCATAGGTAATAAGTTTCCTGATCGTACACTTAAAATATAAATAAAATCTTTAATTTTTAAGGATAATGTGTTGTCTTTGGAAGCAGTTTGAAAAACATATGCAATGTATCAGATATATGTAGTGAGTACTTCTATTTATATTGAATCGACTTTCAAGCTAAGACTAGAAGATCGTTTAGTTTACGTGGGAAGGCAATGGCCAATGTGAGCTGTTAGAAGGGACAGACAGGATGAGGAATTTAAGATAGTCCAGCTGTATCTTGCCAGGAGGAGTAGTGAGTTCTGGTAAAGCTTGTTGCAATACTTTTAAGTATTGCTTTATACTTCTTGAAGTTACGTTTTATGTAATGACAAGGTACACATTTAGCGAATTAAAGACTTGCTGACTACTTGAAAAGTTTTTAACAGGGAGAGCTCAATAAGAGAGCTCAAGGAAGACTTTTGGGAGACCAGGGCTTCCTAGTGATTGAGGCATTATTGTTCTATATCATTAAAAGAATATCAAATAAAGTGAGAGGTAGTGTTGTTACTGAAGTACTGGGAATGTGGCTAACGTGATGTCAGTTTTTAAAGAAAGGGTGGGGGTGTTTGCAAAGCCCACACTGAACAAAATTCTGTAGATAACAGTTGTTAAGATAGGAATACATGTATGAATAATGTTTGTGAAAGGCGTATCAAAACTAAGTGAGAAGATATTTGCCCTAATACTTCGTTAAAGAGTCTAGTAACCATCAGATGGATTAAACAGTAACCAGGGAATTACAAAGAGACTTTTGAAATAACATGAGGAATCAGTCTGAAAATAAGGTTAAAGGAAGAATGAGAATTTCTACTAATGGCAAAGGACCTTGGAGGGGGAGCAGAGCTTTTCCACTGCTGGAAGAGCAGCAATATCATTGACAATATGATATTGCCTGGGCCTGACAGAGCAGCCTTTCTCAGATGCTGGGCATAGCTTTTGTCTAGCCGTCAGACTGACACTACAGGGTGTAATATGTAGGGGTGCAGACATTGGGTGTGTGAGATGGTTTTACTGATGTGGATTAGTACATCGTAGGGAGCTTCATGGATATGCATAGTGAGAACACAGTGCAGGAGTTGTGCATGAGCAGGAGAAACTGTGCTTCTGGAATCCCTGATCTGGATAAAACGGTGAACAGAGCAGATTTTTTTATCAAGGCTCTTGAGATGTTGTGAACTGGAAAACAGTAAGCATGATTTCTGTATTGGCCAAACTAACAGATACATGGTTATATATGACAATGGAGAGAGGAGCATGGCAATAGAAGGAAGTCTTGCCTCATGTATCTATTCAAATTCTTTGAAGGCATCAGCAGGAGTGAGAGTGCTACTGCTGACAATCCATTTGAACTGATGGACTTGAATAGACTTGAAGAAGTTACTGAATGAGGTCTAATAAGTTCTTCTCATAACTGAAGAGGAAATGACAGGTGTAAATTATTACTTTTCAAGGTGAAAGAAAATCTCTGCTATCTCACAGGGTTTTATTATATTATCTTTGCTGTTTACTGTCCATCTCTTTCCAAGAGCTTGACAGTTTTCTGTTGGCTTAAAGTTATTTGGAAGGATAAAATGAAGGGCCAGCTGCAAAGAGGTGTAAGTAGAATTCTGTGCAGAAGAACTGTGCAAGAGTGTTATCTGCCATTTTATTTCTCTGTTGGAAAAAATCTGTAAAGTGATGCGAATGAAAAAACAGATCATACATTTTCCCCTGTAAAACTAAAATGTCTGTAAAATGATTGGCTCTTGGCAGACTACTTCTACTCAGTAGCAAGGTCTTTTGGTTTGAATAGCGTAATCAAAACAACCTCCAAATACTCACTGGACAAAAGAGCAAACCATGTTTAAAATTATTAGGACAGAAAAGCACTTTCAGTTCTATAAGTTCTGTATTTCATGTACAGCTTAAATACAATCTGGAGAARGCTCAGGATATGACACAGGGTGAGCTTAAGTATGGAAGTGCTTGTGTAGAAGGAATGATAACACTGATCTGAGTGTGGTGCATTTATTTAAATTAAATTTGAAGTTGACATTTTCAAATAAAATGTTTCTATGTGTTAGCTGTGGAACTCTGCTGAAGTGTATCGTACATATTAAGTTTCCAATATGCAAAAAGCTGCTGTACAAATTTATAGCTATTAAACCCCCTTCAAGATGGTACTTTCAAGGTAGTCTGCCTAAACCCCAGGAGTATGTTTTGGGAGGCAGTGTCTTAGGGAGAGATTTAAAGGAATCATTCTGAGTCAAAACTCTTATGAGTTAGACATCAACATTAAACTGCAGGGTCATTAATAGCGTCTGTCTTTGAGTGTATGAAAAGATGACTTTGAAGAGAAAAGTAATTCTTCCTTTGTCCAGAGCATTTATTAAGAATTAAATCTGACTGCAAATTATTCAGGTATGTGTACTTCAAGAGATGTAAAAATACTCTAAGTATTGTCATAAAAGTTTTCCAGTAGTTGCTCATTAGATGGATTCTTTTTTTCACATTGCAAGATTTAAGAGTCTTCCCTGCAGTCATACAAGAGCTATTTTTGTGTCTCACTGGAATACCATCATGTCATTTATGTGGTGTGTACTAATGCACTTTCTTTGGAGTTAGCAAAGTGTAAAAAGGAGGGGAAAAAGAGATGTGGGTTGATAGGGAGCAATACATAGTCATGCTAATACATGCAGTCACAATGCATGCCAGCTGTTCAGATTAGCTTTTGAGGGAATATAGATCACTGGAGACAGATACTTAGAAAATATGTTCACTAATAGGGGGCTCTTAAACTGCTTGGGAAAAGACATAAAAATGTACTTTCTAGTGTTTAAAATAGCTTATATTTTGGAGTACTTTATCAATGCAGATGCTACTTTTCCTATCATTTGAAGAAGTTTTAGGACATGTAAAATGTGCTTAGATGGAATTGACAGAAACTTGCCTCCTCCTAGCAGAAGTTGAGAGACAGTAGTAGTAGTACTTAGAGGACTGTGACTGTTTTCTTCCTGATGTGTGATCAGATCTTCCCTTCATGATCTTTGAGAAGGGTAAGCACGTACATTACATACAGCAGCTTCTTAGCCATCACTGTTCTGTGTTGAGGTAGACAGTGCAGTAAAAGCCAGGGCACCATCTGTTAGTTGGGGTAAGCAAGTTATAATTCACTCATGATGGRAAAAAAAAATATATAAAAGGTATTCAGATAAGGGGCAGAGAAAAAACCTCAACTCAGAGAAACTTCAAATACTAAATATGTGATACCAGATTGGTTGTGGAGCATTAGGAGGATGCCATGTAACTTCTCCTACATGTATTTTCTTGTTCAGTCCCTGAGTGTAAGCCATGTTTTTGTTCACTAAGTAATTACTCTCAGGTCAATTTAGAAGGAACCTGGGAGAGAGGCATTTGTAACCTCCAAAAATGTGGCTGACAGTTTACCTGCTGAATCTCTTGCCCGAGGTTATTTGCTGAACCTATTCTTTTATATTGAAAGCTTGATTTTTCTTGTGACAGCCTGTTTAGCCTTCTGCAGCTAAATGTTATGTAGAAATAAATGTTATATTGAAATTCTTTAATATAGAATAAATGGTTTTACTTTATAGTTTGTTCTATGCAATTAAGTGTCTTACTCAATATTATATATCTTCCTAAATATTAATGTTCTGAAATTCTATCAGCAATAAACTATCAGAATGAAATATTGGCTCTGTTGAAATCAATAGCAAAATGCTTATTGACTTCTTTTGAATCTTTATTTCACCCAAATTATTTCAGGTACAAAGAAACTTCTTTGCTCTTCTACAAATATAAAGGACTGTGAATCTGCTTAGGTCAAAGTCACCTTGAGTTTTTTTACTTAGAGCTTCATACCTTGTATAAACTAAAGAGGTGTGTGTCAAAACCTTTTTTATTTTATTTAATTAAATGATACTTTGAGAAATCACTGCTTATGTTAAAATAATTKTCTAATTAGGCTATAAGAACTGAAAGAACATCCACAGAAATGTTTTTTCAGACCTGGAACTTTTCCGTTCTTGGTTTAATTGGAAGAAAAGTTTTGTATGTATTTTAGATTGCATTTGTATTTATATTTTACTGTAATATTCTCTTTCTTGTTTAATCAGTATTGTGTTGTGATTCTTCTTTGTATGGTTTTTTACAGTAATATTTCTGTTCTATTCTATCTCTCATTTGCAGTTTAACCCATAAATGCTCAAAACCTTATAGATCTCACTGGATTTACTCTCTGTGTTGCTATCCCCTTTGTGGTAGATCAGCTTTTCAGAAATTCTGAGCAATTTAACTTCAGTGGGTTTTTTTCCTTTGTTTATTTATTTAGCCTTTTCCTCCCTTTTTTGCTTATTCACAGTGTCCTTCTCAGACAGAATGTTGCTCTTTCCCTTTTCTTCTTAGTATGTTGTCATCTACCTCCTTCAGGCATCAGTGTTTCTACTTTGAACATGTAATGCTCTTACATAAAATTTGTTGCTAACATCAGTATTTTGCCTTTTTCTGGTTAATTAATACTCCATAATTAAAAGTGAAGCATCTTGAGGTTTTTTTTCCCATGAACTTTGCCCAAATTAGTAGTACTTACGTGTGAGCTTCCCTCATTTCTGCAAAGCCATGATCTACTAAAGCCAAGTTACTTCTCTGTTACAGCAGAGAAAGAGAATCATTTATCATGAGATATTGTTTCTGCTCTCAAAATTCGGCTTTACGTTTCAGTCTACTTTGTTAATGAAATTCATTGTATGATCTTTGCCTTTGACCTAAGAACTTATTCTTCCACAGTCACCTGTGCGTTTATTTATTTCAAAACACTGTGTTAAAAATACAACTTTGTTATTTTATTAATCGAGGCACTATAATTGAACATTAAATAACTGACTTCTGATATTTGTAGAATATGACTAAGCTCATTCTCTCCTTTCTGAGATGAAAGCATACTGCAATTTCACGATGAAGTACTTGTATTATTCTTAACTTCTTTGCAAGCTGTCGTCCAAGTATCAAAGTCTCACATGGACAAGCACTTAAAACACCTTAAGAGATTTTTTTATTTCGCATCAAGTGACTCTCAGTTTTTCTTGTCCCAAATACATAGACATTCAACGTTCAATTGACTTTTTTCCCCCTCTTCTAGGTATTAATGTATTAATGTGGCTTCTTTAGTAAAGCTAGCATTTAAAAAATTTCAGTATAAGCTTGAATGTAACGATAATTCTGAACGTCTATAAAACTTGAGTTGGTTTTTGCAGTCCTGGAACTTTTCAGTGTTTGACTATTTGGGTGTTTTTCTTGGAGACAGCTGATGGAAGAAACTTGAAATGCAACTCATCTTGCTGACAGCAGTATTTAATTTTTATTCATTGCAGGTTGGAATACTTGCTAAGGATAACACAGCAAATAGGTCTGAGGTTTTGTGTCATAACATAAAATTTTTAGTTACTGGCTTTTATGGTGTATTAAGTGAATGCCTGACATCATAAACAAAACTTTATAAAATACATCATCACAAATTTGATAGCTGCTGAAGTACAAGATGCTTAATGGCATAGCACATCCTTTAAAAAAAATGTTCTTACTCGCATATTCTAATAATTAGGAAGCATCTGCCAGTGCATTAAGCAATGAATTTAAATAAGTGACTCTTACAACTGCGTTCATAAATCATGGATTCAAGGAGTTTGTTATTGTGAAATAAATTCCTATTTGTCAGGTGTGCCTGCTCTCAAATTTTGTATTCTAAACATGGAGTGATCCCTTTATTCTCAATTTGTCCTACTAAGGGCTTCCTTTTGCTCAGTTTCTATGTCATGTCAGCAGTACTTCTTCCAATTTGTTAACTAGACCTAATATACCATGCAAAAAATTGCTTTGGGCAACACTGAACATTTTTTTTTAATAACTCAGCTGTACAATTCTGATTAGTATAGGCTTATTCTAGAATACTAGTAAGAATTTTAAAAATGGTGCAGCAAAACTTATTAAGAATTTTGGTTTGACCCTTTTTTATAGGCATTCAGTTCTATTTTGAATTTTTTGTAAATCATGTCAAGCTTGTATTTTTCCTTAGTCCCTTTCTCTGAATGACTGCTTCTTTGTGATCTTAAGTGTTAATTAGCAAAAACAATGAACAAATGAGAGAGATTGTACTGGGAAAAAGATAACAAGTTGTTAAGATCCAATTATTGAGAGATGCCTCTACTCAAATTAAGGTGCAAACGAGACCATATGCCAAAGTCAATAATAGGGATTTTGTTTGCCAGTAAAATGTGAGGTAGAGAGATTAGAAATAAATAGAGAAGAGGAGAGTGAGAGAGAGGCCAGGAATTGGGGTTTACTCCTTGAAGCCAATCTTTGGTTTGGAGTGATCAAAAGGGAAAGATTGACAAASAGCCCTTTTAGTTAGGGATTTTGTAATTTGATACATCATTGGTAATAGTGTACTTTCAACGAGACTAATGCATATAAAGTTTTCATACAAAATACAAAAATGTTCTCATACAAAAGGTTTCCATGCAAACACATCTTTACATCAGGCCTATACTGTTCTTCTGGGCATAGAGTACAGCTCCATTCTAACTTAATCCTGACACAAAACAGAAACTGTGGCTTTACTTTTGGTGGAGTCATAAATGAAATTATTATCCTTTCTAAATTTAGTTGTGTTATCCCACGTTGCTTTTTCTTTTTTTGAATTTCGGTGGGCAAATTGCCCTCATCACATTATTTTACAATTGCTACCACAGTAAATTGCACCCACTACTGAGAAGCATGTGTGGTGCAGAATGTACTATAGTTACCATTTTGATTTGCATAAATAAAAGAAGTGGGGTCAAATGTCGGGTGATTGAAGAGACGGGACGCAGCTTGATGCAAGCAAAAGTCCATTTCTTAAAAGCATGGCAGCCTTATATACTCTTGCCATTTCTATGATCCCTTAACCACGTTCTTACATGATTTCCTTAAAGCAACTACCTCCCTTAATTCTTCCTTCTACATTTCTGTTTGCATTTCCCAGGGCTTCTGGGCCACCAGGGTTAGAATGTCCATATTACTTATCAGCTGTACTGTACTTTGTGTTCTGCTGCCCAACTGCTCCCCTTCATCTCCCTCTTTCTGTTCCACCAGCAAAACCCTTTTCATAGATTTATCAATCAATTTTTGAGCACACTGCAAAATACAAGGCAAACAAATTAAAAGCACTAGCAAAATTCCTAATACATAAACTCCTGTCTTCAGCACATGCTTTAGCCATCCCATAATTCCAAAACCTCCAAATAATTTGTCAAACCAATCACAATGAGGGCAGAGGGGGCGGCGAGATTCTGAGCTGAACCACCACCTCTTAAAACAACGATTACAAGCACACAATACTTTTGCACAGTGAGTCCAATTGGCACAAACAAAACAAGATATAGGGGCCCTGTTAGTAGTAATGTCCCAGTCTCTTAATACTTGCTGTTCTTTTTCTTCTTGACACTGTTGTTGTTCCTCGATCAGCACATCGGTGAGGCGGAGTTTCTGTTGGGCGCTCAGATGTTTGTAGGCTTCTAGATCTATGGGCTGGCGAGGATCTGGTAAATGACCATTGTGGTGTCCTTCAGGTCTCGGTGGCAGAAACCTTGGAGGCTCTAGGGGTTTGTGGCGAGGATGGAAGGCCAGAGCGAGGGTGGCTAGGATCTGGTAAAGGAGAGGTGCCTAGGGATTCTTGGGATGGTCTCAACGTTCTTTACCGGGATCCACTTTGGGCCATTTTCTGTGGAAACACAAGCATAACCTCTTCCCCATGTGACAAGGGGGTGTGGTCCCAGGACTTTACCTGATTCTGGATCTGTAATGAGCACTGGGGCCTTTTGTTTGACCTCTAATCGAGGGTTATTGCCAAAGTGCCTTACAATTCGAGGCTTAGGATCCATTAACGAGCAATTTAAAAAATTAAAAACATATACAACACCTTTTGTAATCGCTCAGCTGGAGTGGCATTCCCCATTCTCCCTTTCTGTTGTAGCAAAAGACTAGTGAAGCTAGGGCTCTTTCAATTATGGATTGGCCTGTTGGAGAATGGGGAATCCTTGTGACATGTGTTACTCCCCATAGGGCAAAGAAATGTGCCACACTCTGGGAAGTATATGCTGGACCATTATCAGTTTTGATTTGTAGGGGACTACCTAATACTGCAAAGACATGCGCAAAATGTTTGCGAACATCTCTTGCCTTTTCTCCTGCATGATATAATGCAAATAAGGCACCTGAAAAGGTGTCAATGGAAGAGTGGATGTATTTCAGCCGACCAAATTCTGAAAAATGGGTGACATCCTTTTGCCATAATTGAAGGTTTTGGAGTCCTCTAGGGTTAACACCTCCYGCAAGGGAGGGAAAGGAGTGCCTCTGGCAGTCAGGGCATACAGCAACAATGCTGGAGGCTTGGTGGGTAGTCAAATCAAAAGTGCATGCCAGCGCGGCAGCATTCTGATGAAAAAAAAAGAATGACTAAGTTTTGCTTGGGCAAAGCAGTTAGGCAACACTTGAATAGATAAAGTGAGAAAGTCTGCATGGCGATTTCCCGCTGCAATAAAACCAGGTAAAGTAGTGTGAGGACAAACATGCATTACAAAGTAAGGCTGTTGCCTTATAATTCCTCATAAGACACTTCCTTCAGTACGGCAGCTTCAGATCTCTCAATGATCCCTGCAACATAAGCAGAATTGGTAATTAAGTTAAAAGGAATAGGCCATTGCTGAAAGGCTCGTACAACAGCTGCCAATTCAACAATTTGAGGAGAACCTGAAACAGTAGCAACATCTGAATCCTATCCGTCGGATTCTGTGTCCCGCCAAAGTAACACCGACTTGTGCGTGCGGCCAGACCCATCTGTAAAAACAGTTAAAGCCTGCAAAGGAATTTTGCTTCTTTTGGGTCGCGTTAGGAGATTAAAACTGGCCGCTATTAGCTTGCGCTTTGGGGGATGCAAGGAAAGTTGTCCCGAAAAGTCAGCCAAGGCCATTTGAAACATTTCTGACTGTTGCAACAACCACTGCAAATAAACAGAAATGATAGGTAAACAGATCAAATAAAAATCCACACCTGCAAGTGTGGTTAATCTTTGTTGGGCTTTTACAATAAGCAAAGCAAGCATTTCATGTTGAGTGCTTATGGTCTTAGACATGTGGTGTGACAAAAAAATCCATTCTATAATCAGCAAAGGGTCTGGCACATTAGGGTCCCACTGATGGGGTTGCTTAGCTGGGTTAAGGATTATTAGACAAAAAGGTGACTCAGGGGCCCATGAGGCTGCTTGGCGGTTTGAAATAGCGTCAGCTACTTGTTGCAATGCTTGAGAAGCTTCTGATGTGAGCTGCCGAGGCGACAGGAGGTCTGGTTCCCCTTTTAGCAAAGCAAACAAAGGGCTCAGATCTGCATTGGAAATTCCTAACAAAGGACAAACCCAATTAATGGTTCCCAAAAGTTTTTGGGCATCATGTAAGGTGCGAATGTCTGATTGAATTCGTAAAGACTGAGGGGAAATAGTCTGGGTCCTGATATGCCAGCCAAGGTATTTCCAAGGGGGTTGGCACTGGATTTTTTTCAGGAGCAACACAAAGTCCTGCTTGAGTTACAGCAGCAATGACAAGGGCTAGGGCTTCTTCCATAACCTCTTGTTTCTCTGCTGCTATGAGAATGTCATCCATGTAATGATACAGGAGGATATCAGGCATTTTCTGGTGGATGGGACTAAGGACCTTTGCAACGAACCACTGACAAATAGTAGGGCTATTCTTCATTCCCTGTGGTAGGACAACCCAGTGATATCTTTGCAAGGGTGCTTGCATGTTGGTGCTTGGGACAGAGAAGGCAAATTTAGGAGCATCATCAGGATGCAAAGGAATGGTGGAAAAGCAATCATTCAAATCAATTACTGTCAAATGCCAATTTCGGGGGATCATGGTAGGAGATGGGAGACCTGGTTGAAGGGCCCCCACATCCTCCATCACCGCATTAATTTTTCAAAGGTCAAGGAGCAAATGCCACTTGCCTGATTGTTTTTTAATCACAAACACAGGAGAGTTCCAGGGTCTAATTGAGGGGACTATATGTCCCTTTTCTAATTGTTCCTGAACGAGCTCTTCAAGTGCGCGTAATTTGGGTAGCAACAGGGACCATTGATCCACCCAGAGAAGCGTTTCAGTTTTCCATGTGAGTTTTAGGGTGTCGCGCACCACAATGGTCCTTGTTAGAAACCTGATTGAATCCTAACACCCCTATTGTGAAAGCAAGTCTCTCCCCCACAATACCATAGGTACCRGTAAAACGAAAGGTTTAATAGATGCTGTGTGGCCTTCCGGTCCGGTCACTCGAATAAAATTATGGCTTTGGCAGCTACGACTGCTTCCTCCAATTCCCKTGAGGGCCTGGTTGATTTTGGCGAGGGCCCACACAGGAGGCCGTTTATTTTGAGCTATAACTGTCACATCGGCCCCCGTATCGATAATGCCAGTGAGGGTGATTTGGAACCCGCGAAAGGAGAGTGCACATTTACATATGGGACGTCTGTCAGATATAGTCTGTACCCACAAAATTTGCAGGGTTCCTGTAGAGCCGAATCCCCCTTCTCTTTGTTTATGGTYGCCCACAGAAGACAAAATAAATGAGTCATGTGGAAAAGGGATTAATTGTGTAATGCGCGTTCCCTTTGGAACCATGCAATGTGGAAAAGGAGTCCAGGCCATGATTTTAATCTCTCCCACCGCATCAGCATCAATGACCTCTGGAAGGACAAAAAGGCCAGATAGGGTTATGGAGGATCATCCTAATAATAATGCGCCTGTGTGGGGTCTCACTGAGCCAAAAATGGCTCAGGAATGTAGATAATAAATGAACAGAGGAATCAAGCAATGTTACTGTGTCGGAGGTTGCCAGGTCCAGTCCAAGGCTCCTGGGAGTTGCTGGGCGAAAACTTGAGGTGTCTGCGGTGGCGGYGGAGGCGGCATTTGTGTCTGCGCGYGGCACCAGCCCGCGCTCTACTGCTTGTTTCCCTGAATCAGTCACCCTTGACAATCATACTTAAAATGAGATTGGTTAACAAAGTGTCTCCCCTTCTGACAACGAGGGCACACAGCAGGAGCCTTAGATTGGCTCCCCTTTAGGGCAAAGCAGTCTTTTTTGAGATGGCCAGGTTTGCTGGATGCAAAGCAGACCCCCGAAGTCCCCTGGGGAACCTTGAGGGCTGCAAAGGCGTTAGCCATGGCTTCATGTTTGTGTTCAACAGTGCCAATGAGGTTACACGCTTCAATCATTTCTACTAGGGTCGGATTTTGATTAGGCAATGATTTAAGGAGCCTTTTGCAGTCTCCGTTYGCATTTTCGTTAACAAGCTTTAAAAACAAAATTTCACGAGATTCGGGATGTTCAACCTGGTGCTCAAGCGCCTGCTGAAGGTGGTTGATAAATTGCATGTAGGGTTCACGAGATCGTTGCGCAAGAGTTGTAAATGCTTTCTGCGGTTTCTGTGAATCAGGGACCTTAAGAAGGGCTAAGTGTGCCGCTTCACGGGTTGCTTCGAGGGCCTCTCTAGAGCAGTCTTGGGCTTGGGCTAAGGGGTCTGTATAAGACCCTGTCCCCATAAGGTCATTAAGCGTAAGAACTGCTAAAGCCCAATAATTATGACCAACATAGGTAACAAGGAGGGCTTGTAATCCTTTCCTCCACTCAGTTTCCCACAGAAAATGCTGCGTAGGGGTTAACAAAAGCTAAGCAAGTGATTTTAAATCATGTGGGGTCATAACATAAGCATTAAACACAGAAGACAGCAAACTCGCAAAGTACRGAGAGCTTAGACCATGCTTGGTTACGGTCTGACAGAGCTCTTTAATCAYCGAAAAAGACAGGGGCTYCCACTGCGGATTCTGTTGGCCATTACGCTGGCCCTGGTAAAGAACAGGTGCCACGATTTTCTCCGCAATGTCCAGTTCCCCCTCTTTCAACACTTCCTGTTTCAACCGAGGCCAATTATCATGGGGATCAGGGGGGTAAAGGTCCAGTTCCTTCTCAGGATTAATAGGTCTCGGATCAAAGGGATCGCCCTCCCCCTCCTCTCCCTCCTCCTCAGAGCTAAGTTCCAAGGTAAATGCCGCAACACGTTGTGCATGTCAGGTCTCTGAAACAGGTTGCAGTTCTGAGKGGGGGGGGCGGACAGCTGCACTGGAGGAGAAACCGCAGACTGCTCGGAGCCCTCAGGTTCCTCCTCTGGAGGTATGCTGGGCGTGCTCCCTTTAGTCTTTTCCTGGGACCCCTCCTGGGCTGTCATAGTCTCAAAAATCACTCTCCAGGAGGGAAGCATGCCTGCAGCCATCTTATCCCCTTTTGTGGCATAGTRCCACAGTTTGACCACCACATCATCCCACAGTTCTTTTGTAAAAGTCGTAGATGGGGTAACCCTGGGCAGCTTGGCCACTTGGCCATTTCAGCATGACTTTTAGGTCATGCGAAGACAGAAGTTTGCCATGCTTATCTAATAATTTAGTCATGATTTCAAATACGTCTCTTTCCTGGGCAGACATGCTGCTATCCATCTTCCCTACAGCTCACCTCCTTCTCCCAGAGGGATTCCTTGCTGGCCGGCTCCTGGTTCCTTTCAGCAGCACTTAAAGTTCTGTAGGGTTCACCAAAGGTCACACATATAGGCGATTCCTCACCGACGGTCGCACATATAGGCGATTCCTCTCACGGGAGCACCATTTGTCGGGTGATTGAAGAGACGGGACGCAGCTTGATGCAAGCAAAAGTCCATTTCTTAAAAGCATGGCAGCCTTATATACTCTTGCCATTTCTATGATCCCTTAACCACGTTCTTACATGATTTCCTTAAAGCAACTACCTCCCTTAATTCTTCCTTCTACATTTCTGTTTGCATTTCCCAGGGCTTCTGGGCCACCAGGGTTAGAATGTCCATATTACTTATCAGCTGTACTGTACTTTGTGTTCTGCTGCCCAACTGCTCCCCTTCAGTCAAATTAAAGTACCCTTTTGGGACACATGGTAGGAAACCTGATAGTAAATCAGACATGTTCAAGTGGGAATACATGTGTCCTGGTTTGAAGGACAGGTGTCTGTCAAGCAAGGTGGGAAACCTCCCTTGAGTAAAGGATGACCTCCCTCCCTCCTCTGAATTACTGTACCTTTGAAATTAMGGGGSTTTCAGGCAAAGATGTGGTAAAAAGAATAACAGTTCTTTACTAGGGTTATATAACTATATAYATATATATATATATATAAAAAACAAGACAGTTAAACGGCAACCATAAGAGAACAGACAAACTCCTTATCAGTTCCTTGTGTGTTGTTGGGAGATCCTCCGCTGGGGCAGAGAGGCTGCGGTGACTCCCCCACGGCTGCAGGGGGCGCTGTGGCACGAGCGCGACGACCCTCACGCGGCAATGGCGGCTCCGGCGAATGGGGAAGGGGGGAAGGTCGCCCCCGGTGCGAACCCACAGGGCAGCAGCCCGGCTCCACCAACCTCGGCAGCGGGCAGCGAGCAGCGCAGGCAGGCAGGGTTGACCGGGGAGTGATGGATCTCGGTATCACTCACCAGCAGACCAGCAGGAGGCAGGAGCAGCAGAGAGGAGCAGCTCCAGGCGGCGATTTGGTTACACTGTAGCTCTGTACCCTGTGCCGCGGGACTCTCAGAGATGTCACAGTGTATCCATGCTCTGGAGCCAGCCAGCAGAGACGTCGCAGTGTAGCAGTGTTCCGGGACCGAAACCAGCACCCGCTGCAGACAAGACCGTCCTCCTCGAACGCCAAGCCGAGAGGAGGCAAGTCCCGGTCTCCACCCACCTCTCGCCCAAGTCTCTGGCAGTTTCCTCGAGATGCTCCAGCCTCTGGGGAAACATCCCCCTTGTCAGTATTTCCAAGTCTTTGTTTTTCTTTAATTGAGGGAATTGTCCTGGGTTCTGGGCTGGGCAAGTGGTCCCTTTTGTCCTTAAGTACCGTCTATTCTGTGTCATTAACATGGAATGCAGCTGAACAGCTAACTCCCTTTATTCTTAAGTATCGCCCATCAATTCCCGGCCAGCCCCTCCTCAACTACACAGCCTCCCTGGTACCCCAGGGGAAAGGAAACAAATTTTCGTTTCTTTTTTTCTAATCCATAACAACAAGTCTCTGATTTACTTTGGAATGTCTAATGGTTGATAACGTATTTGGTTCCAAAAATGGTTACAAGTACACTTTCTTGAGAGCTGGTAAAAGGCTTTCCTGTTTTTATCCATGTCCCATTTGTGGTCCATGGCTGTCCCCCATTCTGGTCTAGGAAGGGGTATTCAACCATTTTGTATGTAATATTTTCTTTTGTTTTATTAAGATTATTTAGTTCACTTGTTAATGTCTCTGAAAAATTTAGCCTAATAATAATAAATCTAAAGCCCTCCATGAAAGAACTGGGAAGGTTAATATATTTTCCTTGACTCCAAATATGAGTTCTTGTACCAACTCCCAGGCTAAATTTCATTGAGACAAAATTATACATCTGATGCCTTAGGATTTTAGCTTTTATATTTTTCATATATTTGTAATCCTGCAATTCTTTAGTGTATAACTCYAAACTCCATATAGAGTGTTAGCTACTGCTTTTCCATTTTGGTCAGACAAAACAATTCCTCTCCAGGCCTGAAACTCAAGGACACCTTACTGTCTCAGGCCCCRAGAGATGTAAACAACTGTGAGTTGGGGGGGAAGCAAACTTGGGGTAAATTACTTCATTACCTGAAGCTGTAATTGGAAGAACTAACCCCGATATGCAAATGGACCAAACTTATAAAAGTACGAAAAACCCGTGACCTAGGGTCCATCTTAGGGTGCAGCCCCTGAGTGAGCTCTGACTGCCCTAAATGTACCTGAAGGCCCTTCAATAAATATAACTGCTTTTTACTCTCTTAATTGTGTCAAGCCTCTCTTTTTAGGTAGTCCCAGATAAGGCATCACACCCATAAGATAAAAGTAAAAGCTTTTTCCCCATACCATTTTTTCAGTGAAAAGACAAAATAAACTTAGCAAAACCCAAACTAGTAATACATAAAATGATCTGTTTTATATAATCCTTATATAATCCTACTAATACTCTCTCAACAAGTCGCTTGTGATGAAAACACAAACAAATCACAATCACATTAATAAACTGACAATACAGGCAATTATGGTGGCAATTGAAAGTTTCATCCCTTCATCACAGCTCAATTTTATCTATTAGCAGATTCCTATTAAAAGAAAGGTGACAATTTGGCCTCCTACAGACTGATTATTAAGAAAAAGGAACAATTCATCGATTTTGATGCGATTCATGTGTCTACCACAAAAGTAACCAAAAAGTTAAAAGGGCCTAAAGGAAAAGTGATTGTCACATCATCTTCGCTGTTTTCTGTGAGCTTTCTCATGTAAATTGAGAGAATGGCAGTTCCCACATTTGAATCTGGTTCCTTTGATCTTCAGTGATGGTGTTCTGGCATTATTCCTGGAATAGGAAAACAACACAAGTCTCAAAGGGGTTTGTCCCGATAGATTATCCCTAAGTGATTCAAGTTGTTTAACTGCCTGAACTTGACATCTCTTGGGTGGAATTATAACTTTTATTTCATGAAGTGCTTGCTGCACTGCTGGTGGTCCTTCTCCCATCATTTTAAAAGGGTCTTCTCTGTTCAATTTCATGTCCAGAGGGAGTGAGATTGCTTGTGAAAGTTTGGCAAGCACAGCTTGTGCAAGCGTGAGTGAATGTTTATACCTGTGTATTGTCCTTCCTTCCAGATAAGCTCTAAGTGAGCCTTGTTATGTTTTGCAGCATTGCATTAGAATTAGGAGAGTGTGAAACCACCCCAGGTGCCTGTATTGTGGCTGTTATGTTTCCTCTATTTGGTATTGAAGCTATTAGTAGAGCCAAAGCAGCTGTAACTTCAGAAATTCGTTTTATGCTGCAGCAAAAATACAGCACTGTGATACACCAGCAATTCCTGAATTAGGGAGTGCAGGCGCTGCACTGAGTGAGCGCACTGCGGTCACTGGATTTCATTTAGGGTTAAGATGAGCAGACTTCTTCTTGCCCAGGAACCACATATTAACCTCAGCAGTTTGGCAGATAACACTTGCTCCACTTACTCCAGTGATTTTAACTCTTTGCCATCCAGATCGTCCACCCGGCTTCCTAGCATCCCACTGCATTAATATTGAATGTTGTGCTCACATGTCTAATAGAAATTTTATTAGTTGATGGCGAAAAACAACTGGAATCTGTGGCTTGCATCGATAGGATTTCACTTGCTGGATTTCAGTCTCGCCTGATTTATGGCCAAACTTTGATACCTCCGTAGCCATTTTTAGTGGCATTTTGCTGACTCTGGCAATCATCTGTGGTTTCAGTTTTAGTTAAGGGTCGTAATGTTACATCCTTATCATCAGATATCAATACAAATGTCACATTTTTCTCTTTATCAGAAGTTGTGACAGACTCATTCACTGTCTCTCAGCTTCTCCATTGTTGTTAATTGGACTCTGGCTTTGAAATAATGTGGCGTTTACACCTCCCCTTGCTTCTGCTACAAAGTAAACTTTTTGTTTGTGTTTTTCAAAGCCCTTTGATTTCAGCATAGTCTGTTTCGGAACTAGTGTTATAGTAAAGTCTGTCTATCTTCACTTCTGCTTGCAGCACTTCAGTATTCAGGTGAAACTGAAACTATGCCTCACAGCTTGAAATCCAATTGAAATAATACTTTGAAATTTCAAAAGAGAAAATATTGTGGGTCCTGACTAAGAAATTAAAAACTTCTTTGAGTTCATAAATATTACCAAAAGTTATATGGGCTTATGCTGAAGGCTATATCCAAAATGGCTGGAATTTCTTTGTCAAAGAAAATATTACTACAGACCCAGGAAAAGAGAACTTTAACAATACAAATATTTTCTTCACTAGTCTTAGATTCTAAACCATAATTTAAATAACACCAACAACATGARCTCAGGTGAATGACTATTTCAGTTCTTTCATCTCTATGGCTTGTAAGGAAAGCTTATGGTTTACTATACCATACCTGTCTTTCCTGTTTTGCCATGACCACTCTTTGTCAGAACACCAGTGTTGTGAAGATCATCACACTTCCACACTGTGGAATAGATATTTGGCAGAATCTAAGTGCATACTTTGCCTTTAACTATTTCTTTTTTTTAAGACCGATGAGATATGTCCCATATTGTGCTTATCATCAGAATGAGGTCAAAAAGTAAAGTGATATTTGGGAGTTCAAAAAATAGTTCATATTACCAATAAATTTGTGGTTTTAGAGAAATGCTGTTCATGAAAAACATCAATGTCTTTTGTTTCCTAGTTAGAAGTATCATGGTTTGGCTTCCATATGTTATGCAAGCAGTCCATACTCCAAAACAACTGCTAACAGTTGAACTTTATTTACAGCTTTTCTTTCATTAGAATCACTGCTTTGGTTGTCCAGCTGTAATGAAATGTGTAGGAACATCACTTTTCTCTGAGATTTTTTTACCATTTCTCTTAAGTTGATTAAAGAATAGCCAAGTTGTTAAGCAAGGCATCACAATTGCAAAAATATCCTTTCCTTAGGCAAGTAGACTAAGCTGTGTCGTGAAAACTTCCCCAACCTACCAGCATGCTGTTTCAGAGATCATGGAAATCTTTATCTTTGTTAAAGTCTCTCACCTGGGTACTGTGTGTCATAATGCACATTCAGAGGGAAGACATTTGTTGCATGTCCATCCATTACATAACTTGGGAACTAAGGCTATAAAGGTGGCAATGTTTCATTCATAATGAGAGGTTTAAGTTCTGGGTTTTTTCTGAAATCCACAAAGTAATGATTCTTTGAAGGAATGCTGCATCTTTTGTCATCTTATTATTTCGTGATTAATAAATGTGGAAAAAGTCCCTCAGAATTAATTCTTATTCAGCAGGTTATATCAAAGCCTGTGTATATGTGAGCAGAGTGTTCACAGTTTCTGGATTTGTGAGTTCATCTCTACCAGCTGACTCCTTTGACAGTACTTCTAGACACCCTAAATAATGCAGTATAGCTATGAAAGCTGCCTAGGAACAACCAAAACAGCAGCATAAACCAGGATTTGTATGCTATTTTAAATTATACCAACTACCCTTTCCAGCCTGCTAGTCTTCAAAAGTAAGGCAACATTTCTCCACTTTTGTTCTAGGGCTGGAAACCCAGATCATATTCTGTGCTTGGTGCCAGATGGACTTTGTGGAAGGCAGTCAGCACAGCCTGTTTCAGCCAGCCAGTCCTATGAAGACTGGTTGCTGTCTCTTGACTCAGTTTTTGGTTTGGGCGATGGTGAACACAGGAGTGAGCTCAGGCATGGAAAATGTGACTCATATTCATTGAATTAATATATGAGGGAATCAAAGAGTCTGTATCAAGAGATTGTTGTGTGTATCTGTATTACATAAATTCTTTAAAAAAATCAACATTAAATATTTCTTTAAAAGGGCTAAGTTCATCCGTAGCTATTAAACCCTCCTATCAAAAGCGGCTGACATGATTTATGGTCATGTTTAGTAAGTGGGTCTGAACACTTGCACTAACTTTCACACCAAGGATGCTGAAAAAGTAATAAACACATGGAGTTTTATTTGAGGGGTCCAATGTTGATTTTCTAGATATCCTACTAATTTTTAGGATAAGGTGCTTGAGTAAGCTGAATAAAATCACCAAACATACATAAGTACAACCTCTAGTAATTCTGTCTATTCCTTACCATTTTGTATATGCTGGTGTGTGCACTTCAGCTGCTTTGTTAGTCCTGGTCTTGCTGGTCTGTGACTGAGCTAGATTGCATCTCATATGGAGACATTGCTTAGAGAGATTGCTTGCTAGAAAAATAATACATAAAATTTTCACCAGGGTGGTGAACTGTTGGCTTATATTTGAGCTGGAAATGTTCGTAAAGCTAGTAACTGTTCAAAAGAAATAATTTATTTCAGGTGGGTTAGTGCTAAATTAAAGTGTTTCTGTTTGATTACTAAATAAAATGAAGATTCCTGGAAAAAATATTATCTCAAATTTTGTGTTTAATACCACATTAATTTTTGAAGCCATTAAGTATCATTTGCAGATGCCCCTTTTATATCTGGATATCTACAATAAAAGAAATTGCCCTATTAAATATGTGAACATAGTCCTAACTATTGAACATTAATATGTGATTAGGCTACCCAGAGGTTTCTTTTAGTAAATGAACCAGCATCAAGACTTTTTCTCTTTCTTTAGTTTTTGAGATGGGACTTCATATATTTATTTACTTAGTTTCAGTATTGTTTAAGTTCTCTAAAATAAACTCATACCCATATTTGGTATGAGACAGCCTTCTGTCTCAAAAAAGGTTTATTATTATTTTGGTAAATCCCATCCATATGCTAACAGATGTTCTAGTTGGTAGCCATTCTCACACATGTGAATAACTTAGGCCCAAACCAGGATCAGCTCATGGGTTTTTACATCATTGGTCTCAATAAGGGCTTTTGAGGGTTGGCTGCTGCAGGGAAAACAGGTCACTGTACATGTGCTATCCCCGGCAGATAATAGCATCTTGTGTGATGGAAAGAAAGCAGGAAATTAGATTAGGCTTCTATTTTCAGATTTTCACAGATCTGAGTAGGCTAATAACTTCATTGGAAGTCCCCTGTTGAGTTCATAAGTAAGTTAAAACTTTGATTTGCCTGTATGAACTGAACAGATATTACTRTGTAGGACTTTGGCATATTTGGAGAGCATGCTTCAAATGAAGCTATGTGAAATTATGCTGGTTTTATAAAGTATAATATTTAAATAGGTAGCTGCAATAACAGAGTCAAAAAGCTAGGCCTTTTGAGCTGCATAAGATTTTATTCTTAATCTTGCTGAGTAGTTTAAGCTGCTTTTGAAGTGTTACACGGTTCACATAGAAGAAAACCTGTATGGAGAAATACAGTTATGATTATGAAATCACACAATAAAATATTTATTAATATACCTTGATGTTTGGTTTCAAAGTGTTTGCTTTACTGAGTGACTCATTTGTTCTCCATAAAATGGTGAACCTTTTTCTGCATTCATACTTAAAATGATAAGGTGTGTAAATGGTATTGTGAAAGAATGTTTTAGAACTTCTGCTTGTTAAACATTTTAAACATTTAAAGACTGCTAAAAGTCCTGCTATTCCTGGACTTGAAAAATATGTAAAATCTGAATTGACAGAGAATGTTGAGYGGTTCTTTTTCCCCTGGAAGTTAAGAGAAAGTAACAACTTCCTATATCTAATGCATGTTCTTGGCAAAATTGGTGGTCTTTAATTAAAATATGCCATTCTGAAGGCTCAGTCATAATTGAGTAATCCATGGCCTTCTGTAATGTTCCTTTCTCTGATGAATTTCAGCCTGAATGTTAATGTAGTAAAAGAAGACAGATTAATAGCGCCTACCCTAATGGTGTGGAATTCATAACTCTCTCTTTGGGGCAGTTAACTATTATGTTGCTTCATTTGTTTCTACATATATTACCTTGAACTTGGCCTGTTGTCTCCTTCAGGGCACAGTCTTTATCTAGGGATTCCTTCAACATACAACCCAAATTCATCTCATCATTTTCAAGAATAATTACTAGCAAAATTGTCTGCTTTTGATCAGTTTTCAATACACCTTTTTATTAGATGTGTGTCATATCTCATAAGCTCAGGACAAGTTATTTCTCGGTTATCTCAAATGATTACACTTCATGAAGTAGCTTTGTATTTTAGGCTATTAGTAAACCCGACTCAGTTTAATCAGGTCCCTTCACCACTGCATCCTTCCTGTACATACTAATGGAAAATAAACATCATGATGTTTGTTTTCAAAAAGATTACTGAAGCACCTGAAATCGTGTTTTAATTTTGGGTTCTCCATAAATTCTTCTTGCCTTAAGAATTAGCACGTGACAGAGGCCTTATTTCCCCTTACTTTGTTTCTGGTTTATTTACAGTGCATTAACTGTAATTAATGCAGAAAGGAAGAAAAGAGCGCAGATTATACTTAAGTATATTACTGAACCATGACAACTATCACTCTTGAAGGGAAATCACAAGCATATGCTGCATTTAGGGAAATTTGAAAGTATTTTACATTGCTGTTATCCTTGACTGTTCTGGTGTGGGATTATAAATATATATGTATGTGTGTACCATCTGCAGTTCAATAACACTAAATATTAAATGAGTTTATGAATAGTAGATAAATATTTAACACAGTTTTGTAGAAATATGCTTGCATTGACCAATTGTTTGTCACTGCCAAAGAAAATGGCCTGATTTAGGGATATGATTATTCCAGTTCACAATTCAAATAGCTTCTGCGAAATAAGACCTGAGATAGGAGAATGTTGGAGTTGGAAAAGGACTGGTTGTTCCTAGTGTGAATTACTTAGGCTTTGGTTCCCCTGTTGGTCCTACTAGCATGATTTTTACTGTWGTCTGTTGTGTGACAGTGGTAATTGTGTGGCCATACAGTTTTCTGCTCAAGCTGTGGTTGCCTTTCTTCTGACAGACTTTATCTTTGCATCTTACATGGTCCTACCTCTTGCTGCCTKTAAAATGAAAGAGAAAAACTGAGTTTATTCATGAATTGATATAAAGCATTTGCCTAAAGCATTTGCAGCCAAATAGAYTTCACAGAGTTTCCAAATATTAAGTGGATTCAGTGTCAAAAAGCAGAAAAGATAGCAAAACCAGAAATCTTACTTCTCAGTGTCTTAATAGTTTGTAGCTTCAAATAAAATTTCATGAGAATATGTGCCTTGCATGTAGGTCATTCAGCAATCTTCTTATAGAAGGAAAGAAGTATGAAAATAAAGAAACCTCACATGTGACCAGATGCTTTCTTTTGCTTGAGAATTGATAAATAGCTAATTCTTCAATAATCCTTTAAAAAAGTTTCTTAAAATATATTCTATTTTAGGTAAGTATGAGCCACATATGGCCATGAATTTCAAAACTTGATGAGTCAGTGGCCATTGCAGTGTACAAAACTGGTGTGTGGGGGGTACATTTGCATGCATATGTATTGATACAGATATAATCTATACTTCAAGTGGCCTCACAGTATTGTCATATGCCTGTAGGGAAAGACAAAAAGACAAATGCCATACAGTTCTCACCATTCTTTCTTCAAAAAAAAGCGGTTTGCCATAATTTTACATTAAATACTGTTCTTCTGTCTTCTGAAAACTTCTCTGTTTTTTGTCTGTTCAGAAAGTAGGTCTGAAGGTTTATTGGGGAAAAAAACACATCCTGTAATTCCTTTGTGAAGTGGTTAAGATCCTTTCCTCTTAAGAAATGGGATGAGGTACTGTCATAAATTCAGATGATTCACAATATATTTTTAAATTCAAATTATTCTGGTTATCCTTCATCCCTGGAACAATCTGTCACTTTCTGTACTTACCTAGCATTGCTCCAACTGAGCCATACCTATAGAGGAGGTGCACCATGCTGCTGTTTTGAGTACTTGGAGAGCAATGTCTTGGGGAAGCAATTTGAGGACCCTATTGATCACACACCAATCTATTGCTAGGTAACTTTAAAGAATAATCTACCTGAAAACATTTGTAATAGAATAAAGAAGTTAGTAGTTAAAATGATAACTTTTCCCTTTTTTTTTTTTTTTTTGATGCCACTTTAAAAGAGTGGCTTTCAACTAGTGCTTTCAATTAGTTAAACTCTCTCTTTTGACCTGAGATCTCTCGCCCTCTCAATGATGAAGCTTGGCTTTTGTGTTTAAGGTGGCTACTCCCTTTGCTTTTATCCATTTCTGTCCCCTCTCTGGAAACGTAACAATTGTCTCTTACTAGCTTTTTAATATACACATAACATTTCCAGAACTAAATCAAAGAACATCCACTTCCTTGCAAGTAAGGAACTCATATTTAGCAACTCACATTTAAAGAAATATGGCTATAACATGAATCCCCATGAGACATTTAGTCAGAAATTCATATTCATCAGCTAGTTTTCAAGTTACAGTCTCTGGTTGAGGTCTTCTAGTCAGTTTTTTTTTGTTTCAGATTTGTGTTTGGTTGGTTCAGGTATTACATTTACAAATACACTGTATCTGGTTCATGGGTTTATTTCTTTATACTGAGTATCAGGTGGCAGCTAGGACTCTTATCTTTCACCTAATTAATAGAGATAATGAGTATATCTTTGTTTTCATGATTTTGTTTCTTAAGGACTTTATCTTTTAAGAGACTGATCAAATTCTGATATAAAATGTGTATTTTGCATCATGTAATAAAAATAATTGCTCTGTTAATTTAACCAACAGCAGGGAAAGATATTCTGCTCTGAATTCTTTGTTGTTATTAGGATTTTATCATAGCGATTAACAATGAATTAGAAGAGAAGGCTCTGAGGAAACCTTATTGCAGATTTTCAGTACTTAAAGGGATCTTATGAGAAAGATGGGGACAGATGTTTAGACTTGTTGCAATAGGACAAAGGGTAATAGTTTTAAACTGAAAGAGGGTAGATTTAGACTAGATATAAGGAAGAGATTTTTTATCTTTGGGTGATGAGACACTGGCACAGGTTACCCAGGGAGGTGATAGATGCCCCATCACTGAAAACATTCAGAGTCAKGTTGGACAGGGCTCTGAGCATCCTGATCTAGTTTATGTTCCTGCTCACTGCAGGGAGATTGGACTASATGACCTCTAAAGGTTCCTTCCAACACAAACCATTCTATAATTCTATTATTCTAATGAGAGATTTCTGACAATGTCTTTCCAATAGCTGAGTCCTTATATTATTGTGATACCAACCCTGCTGCTGCATTACATTAAATTGCTATACCACTTTGGTAACATTTAAAAACTTGCCATAAGTTTTTTAAATCAGAATATGATTTTAAAAGCAGTAACCATCTAATAAGTTTTTAACAGCTTTGAGTCTTTTCTTTGAGGTATTTCAGCTTTGCATTGTAAGTAGTTTACATGGACAGTATTGCAAACTGGGTTTCCTGCAAACTGATCATCTTTAGACTGAGATAGTTTTTCAGTCAATTTTTCAAGTGTGAATAGCTACTGAAAAATCATGCTTGAAATTTTCAGAGTTGAGAGCATATTTGCTGGCATTTTTAAAAACATCATTACTGTACAGGTTTGACAGCTACGTGGTTACAAAACTCCTATTTCATTAACAAAATTCTTTGTAGTTACTTTTTATTCCCAAGTGAAACCAGAATTCACACAAGCTTGAGTGATATTTTTAAATAAAGTTACTGTGCTGGGCAATGAAGACTAGCACTTAAAATGTGATTCCTCCCCAGCATGCCACAGGTTTTTGTCATCAGAAGCAGTAGCAGAAAATTTTTGGAAATTACTCTCTTTGTCCGTATTAGGAGGAAAACTAAACAATGTAATGTCAGCAAACTGTTTTGAGGAAGAGAGTAATTTCTCTGTATAGTGTCTGCATGTATATCTGTTTGTGTACGAACATTGGATTCTGTTCCTCCAATGGTGTTATGGTGAATTAAATTGCTACTGTAAGAGGAAAAGTAATTTACTTATTACTAAAGTATAGAGCATATGAATAAAAATGACATCTCTCATGTAAATGTTTTACAGATACAGAAGGCATTTATAATCTGAGGAGTCAGGTGGCAGTTTTATTAGTCAGTGATAATAATATTGTCTCTTCAACATCTCCTCAACAAATACAGAGTGTATTTCTTTAGTTCCCAATGTGCATTTTCATACAATTTAGCATGTGTGTAGAGAATGAGTAGCAGTGATTATAATAACTAAATAGTGCTACTAGACCCTGCTACACTTTCCTGATGGAAGGCTCATTTCTTATTTCAGTTGACATTGTAATAACAAACACACTATATATAACGTAATCATTGTCAGCTTTAGACTCTAACTTTGTGCTGTGATCACTAGAAGAAATAGATGTTTGTTAGGCACACTTGAATCCAGATGCTGCAAGTGTATATGTATGCCTACCTGTATATATATTGCTTTAGCTGCATGAGAAATAATGACAGAAGATTACTATTCACAGGACAGTGGTCAAAACTGAGTCAGAGTACACAATCTATCAAGCATTTTAACTTTGTCATTAATTTTTATTAATGTGAAATGCTCTTATTTCCTTCTTTTCTGTTATGTATATGTATGCATGTATATGTGTGTGTGCATATATATGTATATGTAGCCTTAGTGAGATTTATAACAAGTTATGCAAAAAAAAATCAAGAAATACAGTTTGGCTCATTGTCATATCATACTGCAGTGAGATATTATGAGACCGGTGATTTTTATCTTGTTAAAGAAAAAAACATCTCTGAGAAATGGAAACTTTAGATACATGAAGATCTTGCCTGGTTTAGGTTTGAATTGGTTATTTCAATGAGCATAACATGATTGAATTTTGAAAACAGTTGATAACAATCTAGTGAGTAAATATGAATTACGTGATCTGAACTGCATCAACCAGAGTTTAACTAGTGTGGGTGAAGGCATTCTTTCGTATGCTGAAGCATCCAACTATTTCAAATCTGAGTTGTTCTGAATTGACAAGGATGGTATTCGGCCAGAATTATTCAGGATGAAATGAATTAAAACAACATGTATAAGTTAAAAAATAAACAAACAAAACCCTGCATCCAGAACGAGGGCAAAAAGTTTTCTGTTTCTTTACCTTACTAGTGAGCATTTTTCTTTCTGTTTAGTTGGGGTAAAAATTTTATCAATGCCTAAGAAGAACATATATAAATACTACTTTGAGAACATGGATATATTTAATTTCACATAGCATGCTATGACAAACTGTACTCACTGTTTGTAATTGATATAGTAGAGGAAGACAATCTCCCTCATTTTGTACATGTTGACAGTCCTTCAGATTTTTGCTTCCTTTATTGCTTTCATAGCTAGTTAACAATAAACACTAACAGCTTTTCACTAATATGCTACAAGTTCTTAAAAATAAATGTACAAAGGGAGCCTATTAACAATAATTATTTGAGATAGAGGGTAGCAGACTGTGCTAGGCTTAGTTTTAATATTAACATTTATTTTAGAACATTTCCATATAAATAAGATAGTTTATGAATTAGGAACTTTGGTGGACACAATTGCACCTTACTGGAGAAAGACAGAACAGACTTTGTATGAAGAAACTTCACTCAATCTGAGAAAAATTAAAGTAGAATGATTTTTTTAAAGGCAGGCTTCAGTTTTCACTTTTGTAAAAGCCATGCTGAGGCATGCCCTTGATTTCATCACCTCCCTTCTCAAAAATTTTATCGCCTGAGCAAATAAATGCATGTTCTTTATTCCACAGTAGCAGCAGTGTGAAAAAGAGTCCAGCATAATGATTTCATGTTTGAAACATTGCACTTACTGTATATATGTGCTTTGCCTAAATATGTTATTTCTAACACTCCTTTTTACTAAACATACATAATAAACTGTGCTGTTAATTTCTAGCTGTTGCTACATGCATTTTTCTGCAAAACAGGTTCTAGTTTTATTCTTACCTATCCGGTTGTGCCATTTTCAATGGTTTGCTTAGTTTTAAAGATGAATGTTTTTCCTTTTTATTTTACAGAGTTATATACATGGAAGCAGTCAGGCTCAGTTTGTGGCAGAATCACATATTATTCTTCTGCTGAGTATCCTTCAAACTGGCAATGAATATAAAAAAAAACAAGCTGAGGCACATTGTGCTGTTAAATAAAATGGCTCTGGCAGTGAATATCATTGAACACTTGAACAGGTATTGTATTTTGGCTTACTTATTATATGTTGAAATAAATATTCAGTGTTGTTGSTATTTACTGCCAAGTAATGCTGGCTTTGCTTTTCACTGATGTGCACCTTTTTGTCTCCTTTGTTAGGCTTATGCCTGGTTACTAATCTTAATTTCTTTTAACCTTTCAGTGTTACCTTTTCAGTAGCAGAAACTAATTTTCTTCTTGTTTTACTCTTTGTTATAATAATTAAAAATTCAATTAAAAAATAATTTAATTTCCTTTTGCTTTCGAGAAAAGCATACAGAAATTTACCGACCATGCTTGAAGATGATTTGTCCTCCAATAGTCCTTGGATTTTTTCATCCACTTAATCTAGATAGTTTACTACTACTWCTTGAAACAAATAACTCAATCACATTTGTTCTGAAATCATCTCCTCACAGATTCGAGACCTACTTTTACTCTTTTATTCTTACTGACAGAGAAAGTTAAGTTGGGTTTTTGGGGGGAGTTTTGTTGTGAATGTCTTAAAAAACTGTAAGAAAAACTAATATGCTCTCTGGGTTTTTTAAACCCCTTCTCATCAGCTTCTCATCAGCTTTATTCATTGAGTGAGAACTCTGGTCACCATTAACCAAGTTGTTCCATCACAAATACCTCTGTATAAGGAGAACAAGCAAAAGAAAATAATATAATATTTCCCAATCTGCAGTARTAGCCAGATCCAAATTTTATGATTGTGGCTACTCTCTTGTTCTCTCCCTGAAGTTACGTTGCCTTAGAACCTGCCCTTCCTTTAACTTCCCTATCTACCTTCRTCTTTGGCATTTGCTATCCAAAGACAACACTGTCATTACACTTTTATTACATTGATTTGTCTGGCATCCATTTTGCTACCTGTGAAACCTTATATGCTCCACAAATAGCCATTATTAATTTAGTTTCAAAGTTATGATCATATTTTGCAGAGGAAATGTAATATTTGCAATTGAACTTGAATGCTGTTTCCAGTTCTGGGTCCCCCAGTACAGGAACATTCCAGACTTGGTTGAGCAACTCCAGCAAAGAGCTTCAAAGATGATTAGGGGACTGTCCTATGAGAAAAGGCTGAGGGAGCTGGAATTGTGTAACTTGGAGAAGAAAAGGTTCTCAGGGATCTCATCAATGTGTATAGATACCTGATTGGAGGAAACGAAGAGGAAGGAGACAGACTTTTTTAGTAGTGCCCTTTGACAGGGCAAGAGGCAAAATTGAAAAAYAGAAAAATCAGTCTGAAGACAGAAAGATGCTTCTTTCTGTGAGGGTGGTCAAACAGTGAAGCAGGTTGCCCRGAAGGGCTGTAGAGCTTCCACCTGAAAACTGCAAGTTAAAACTCGGTGATTATTACTTTAAATGGTACATTTTTTACAAGTACACAGAGACAGCTATTACATTTCATATGAAAAGTTTCTTGTGTGATAGATAGAGTATGCATCTTACTAGTGTCATCTTTATGCTTTCCTTTGTAGAGCCGCAGTTTATGTTTTCACGGTTTTTTGCTTTTCCTGAGCTGCTACAATTTAAACAAATCTGTTACCTAAAACAATCCTGTTGACTGCTTGAGACTGAGAAAAGTAAACCCCAAAACCAGAGAAGATTAAAAATAAACAAAAATTTAGTTGATGACATATTTTGTGACTCTGACTCAGGGCATGAAAGTGATATCTTTTTTTTGGCAGAGACTGTCTTTAAACCAGGAAGTTGTCTAGCTACATTAATGCAACTGCCTTTCAGTGATGTTGTTCATTGACACTTGCAAAAAGAATTCTCTAAGGTTTCATTTCATGGCTGTTGAGATTTCATACTGTTGAGATTAGTTTTTGGTCACACACAAATTTCGCGATCAAATCTTTCACATGAAATCTTGACAGATTTTAACAGTTACTCATGAAAATTAGTATTTCTTTATTGTTTCAATGTTGGTAGTAATTATGAGCTGCTTAATTGCTTCTTCATTATTTGTTTATTCAGAAAATGTTGTTAGAAAATGTGGGAGTTAGAAAAAAAGTATACTAGATTGATAAACAATAGTACTTTCATTTTATCCTTTAAAGTTTAAAAGATGCATTGAATTTCAAAACAAGACATTACTATTCCAGTAATGTACATGTTTCATTTGGTTGCTTCTTTTTGCTTTGTAGTAGTAAGGTTGTCACTTCTTGCTAGATGTTGAAATGCAACGTTGTGTTTCTCTATAAATTGAATTTTTAATACCTCTGATGAAAAAATATGAATTTCCATTGCATTTCTATATTTTGTTTTAGATAGTGATTCTACGCCATCTGCTACATGATTTCTATATAAAGATCTGTTTTTCCATGCTGTACCTACATAATTAGGACATGGGTAAGAAGGACTTGTGAAGATGTAAGATACTCACTTTAAATCATTTTATAAAGCAAAATTAAATTCAGTAAAATCTGTGCAACATTACTGATTATATACCAGGTGTATGTACACACACAGTGTACTCACCTAGGACTGGTAGTAGGGGTGAACTTCATTGGACTTTTGGGGGGTTGACCCTGGCTGGACAGGGCCTGCTGAAACCAGTCTGTCACTCTTCAGCTGGACAGGGGAGAGAAAATGTAACGAAAGGCTCATGGGTCAAGATAAGGACAGGGAGAGACTCAGTGAAATAAATTGAAGTTACTACCAATCAAATCAGAGAAGAGTAATGAGAAATAAAAACCAAATCTTAAAACAACTTCCACCCACTCCTCCCTTCCTCCTGGACTTAACTTTACTCCTGTCTTGGGGTGACTTTATGATGCTATATATCCCAATGGCCTGCTTAATGAAAAATACTAATTCTGTGTCTTTAAACTGGCTCGAGAAGCCAGGAGCTGTTTTTATTTTCTTCAGGGATGTTTGCATTCTTGACTTATCACTGCCCTTCTCAAGGGAAACTCTGCTTCTCAGGAGAGAACTCCCACCGGCCGCTTTTCTGTGTGGTAGAAGGCGAAGGAGACACTTTTTACCATTTTTTTCCTGTGAGCTTTCACCCTGTTTTTACTCAGCTGAGGGATTTTCGGAGGGAGTTAAAACTTACTTTTGGCTTTTTCCCTCCTCTGCCTGAGGCAAGGAAAGAAGACAGGGGTTTTTTTCTGTGATTGTGTTTCTTTTCCTTCTTCCTTTGGAACTTTACAACAGACTACTGAGCTCTGGGGCCTACCCCACCCTGGGCCTGGGGAGGCCTGTACCATCCTAGACCCGGAGGGGGACAAAGCAGAAAACTACACCCGGCAAACAAAGGACTCTGAATTCATCTAGGCTGTCTTCATCACGAGAGGTTTATTACCTAACATTATTCTTTTTTTTTTTTTCCTTTGCCTTCCCCTSGTGCCTGCGTGCACCCTCCCACCCACCCAGCAGCTGGGTTTTGTTAAATAAACAGGTTTTTTTCACTTTCCTCCAAGAAATTCCTACTGGGGRGGGGAGGGAGTTTTAGGACCCTATCTTCTGCAGAGGAGGCTCTTCGAGTCTTCCTCCTAAGTTCGTCCAAACCGTGACAAACATATTTGGCGCCCAGACGTGGGGGCTTGACCAAGACAACTCCTGATTTATCTACCTCCTCTCCCACAGTGGTGCAAGGGGACGGAGAATGGAAGTTGTGTCCAGTTCATCACAATTGYCTCTGCCTGTCTTTCTTCCCCAGGATGAGGACTTGTCACACTCATCCCTTGCTTCCTCCTATGGAAGAAAATTCTTCATGAACTTTTCCAATGTGAGCCCTTCCTGCGGGCCGCAGTTCTTCATGAACATGTAGCAGAGAACAGTGAAAAGATGGTTGGATATCACAGAATCATTAGGGTTGGAAAAGACCTCCAAGATATGATTCTGCTTGTATATTATACACTTTTGTGACTTTCAGGCTATTACTATGAGCAGCTTGTGTTATGCTGATAACATGACTCTTACTCAGTTTTGTTATTGGGCTCCCCTTTCTCTTGTATTGGGGAGTTAACTGAAGGAAATAATCATGGAAATCACATAAATGTTGGTTGAAAGGGACCTCTGAAGATCACATATTGCAATCTTCCTCTTACTGAAGGATTATCACTAACACTGGATCTTATCTTTCTTGGTTTTGTCTGGTGCAATTTTTTCTAAACTTCAAGGATGGAGATTGCATAATCTCTCTGGTCAGTTTGAGACATGAAGTTGTTTTTCATGCAGTCTGAACCTTCCAAACTACAGTTCATGGCTCATTCTGGTGTGAATTACAGTCTTGTCTGACATAATGTTTTGGCTTCCCTTTGGATTTTTTTTGCCAGCCTTGTAGAATCAGTGGAATAGCTGTAGTGAAACTTTCATTAAAAAATGAACAGAGCAGTCTATGGGGCAGAATTATGAGATCCATTATGTTTTAGCTTTTTATTGCCTAGGAATAAAACAAAAGCCAAGGTTTGMTTTTATTCATGCCGCATTATAGCTCATTGGTCACCATAAATTGACAGGTTAAAAAAATCTTTTTAAAAAAGAATTTTTACAATTATTTCCAGAGAAAAAGTAATACTGAATAAGAATTAGGTATAAATTTAATTTGAGGTTATATTCATAAAAATATGCTGGTCTTTTCAATATCTGCTTTAAGTTTTCTTTGTCCAGTTTTGATATCCTCCCCAGAAACAACAAAACCTTGTTACCCTATGCAATTGAGAAGGAAGTTTTATGTAATATATATCCCCATATCAGCTTGATAATCAGTGCTTCAAGCAACYGGGTTCAATTTACACACATAATATTTGGGGGGGGGGGGAGGCTGTAGATTTATTTTAGTATAGAGACTTTCTGATGAAGTCATTATGCAAATAGAAATATAACTGCTGTAAAATAAATATGGCAGACTACACAAAGAAATTTATTTAAATAAGAGCATGGACTAGATTATTTTTTTTTWAATTTTTTTGTTGTTAAATTATATAAAAGCAGTAACTTATGTGGAGCTATGAACATGCTAGGCATTGTGCAGTCTGTAATTCAAGGTTTTGCTTTTGAAGAGTTTGAATATCTCTAAGGACACTACGACTACATAATTTACACA
The DNA here is from genome assembly GCA_018881555.1 of Amblyornis subalaris. Classification (NCBI taxonomy): domain Eukaryota; kingdom Metazoa; phylum Chordata; class Aves; order Passeriformes; family Ptilonorhynchidae; genus Amblyornis; species Amblyornis subalaris. The sequence continues at coordinate 525,140 of JACAXG010000109.1, forward strand.
GACAAATAACTTTGTTTCCACGAGTAGTCCTGGGGAGGCAATCTAATTGTGTGCTAGATGTCTAGTTCTACCACACAAAAGAGCACATATCTAAACACATTTTGATTTAGCAATAAAGTTTAGCATCTTCTTGAGTTATCATCAGTTTGCATCCATGTGTTTAGGGCAGCAATGACTTTTAAGAATATAGAGRATTGTGCAAAACAAAATATCCAACCAGAATAAATGATTCAGAGATTTTTGGGCCAGATTGAACATATAGAATATTACAGCTTCTAGTCATCAATTAATAAATTCTTATTTCTTTTTAATCCTTTTTTGAATTAATTATGGGACAAAATTCGATAGCAATGAATTTTCAGTGTAAACTTCATGTAGTATGCACAAGTTATTCCTTCAGGATTTCTTTTAGCCTATAATTTACACAATAAATGTCCTTTGTGACTTTAGTACATAAGTCATAGGAAATAGTCCATTCTCTCTTGATGTTTTTCCCTTCTATTTGGAGCTTTATAGAGTTCACCATACATACTTCTCTTTCTTTTCTCCTTTCCAGGTTGAAAAATTCTACTCTTTCCTCACGCAGAAGATGTTTCAGGCTGTTGGTGTCTGTTCTTGCAACCCTTCCCTGACAGAAATGGTGTCATAGATAATAGGAGTCAACAGAAATGATTGGGTACTAACAAAAATTTTTAAAATGCAGAGTAGTTTGGCATTCTTGGAGAGACAAGGAAGAGGAACTAAAGGATATTGAACTACTATTGCTAGAGTTATTAAGAAGACATAAAGGTGAAAGAGAGATAACTTTGGAATGAAGAGCTGTCRTTGCCTAAGAGAAACAATGTGCAATAAACTGCACAATCAGTATTACTGTTGTAATGTTGTAATAAAGGGGATGGATGTTGAGGGTCCTGCAGTCTTCCCGAAAGTGTGGCGCGTGTCTGGCAGTGCCTGATGCATTTGGTTGTGCACACACACACACACACACATGCACGCACACACACACACACACACACACAAAGGCGTACTTAGTCAGAGGCAAAGAGTCAGAGGGCTTCTCCTTATGTGTTCCACAAAATAGATTTATTCCATGAATCATGAGGGAAGGAGAGGACCCAGAACAATGGAGGGTTCAGGGTTTTATCCCAGGGGCAGTGGGGGCGGAGAGATAACAGGGACCAATGGGTTGAGGGTCAAGGGGCAGAGAGAAGGCAGGGTAATACAACTGCAACCAATAGGGATAAACGAGGGGAGGAGTAGGGGACAGGGATAAATGGKATGCCTGAGTGAGGGAGAACACTCTAGAATGGAACCTTATAAGGGAACAAGGAGTAACAGGCTGCTCAGTCACTCCTGTGGCTGGCTCAAACACTGCAGCATTCTTTGCTGCAGGCTCAGCCACCTCTACATTGTAATTAACTACAGTTGAATACAGATAGTGTATATGACTGTTATAACCAAAAAGGCATTGAAGTATGCAGTTTTCAGCTGTAAATATTGCTCTGGGTGTCAAGATACAGCACGAAAGATAATGAATAGTAATGTTGGATAGGCTGTGTTGAATTTGAAAGATTTCTTCAGTTCTTCTATTCGTCTTTTTTGTAGACACTAATCAGTACTTCTAATGAATTTCCACTAAGTTTTTATGTCACTCCCTGGAGAAATAAAACTGCTTTGAATGTAATATGTCATAGTTTTTTTCCCTTTTGTAGTAACAGTGGATCCTTACTTTAAGGAGTAAGTTTAAAAGTAAATATTTTCATTATCAAAGGAGTTTCAACTATTAAGCAAATTCTTTATTGTACAGGAGATAAATCTAAACCATTTTAATAGGAATTAGCAGTTATGATTAGCCTGATAAATTTTCTCATTATTACCATTAAACTTAGTTAGCATTGATGCTGATTAAAAATATACACCTAAGTAAAAATGGAAATGTCTTTTCGGTTTGTTAATTTGAATTCCCAAGGCAAAGTTTAATGGGACAGCTGTGTAGGTGGATACAAGATATTGATTGAGAAGGAAAAAGAGAAATGCTTTCTGGTAGCATTAAAATTACACCTCCTGTCCTACAGAGTGAATTTAAATTAAGTCTATTAAGTGCCTCTGTGGTATGAGGAAACTTTACCACAGAATGAATGTAAAGAGATGACTTTCTGTATGTCGGTAGGGTCATGCAGAGTCACTGACCATAAGAATGTGAAATTTTGAGTGAAAAGTCAGTAGAACAATACTCACTTAGCTCTCGGTAGTAAGATTCTGTCAGTTGTGTGTGATTATGCACAACTAGTAGTGTGTTCCCCAGAGACTATGGTAAATGAATGAGGATGGTAACTAAAGTAGCAAGACAGGGTTATTGTATTCTAGATCTTAAGAATAAGAAAAAAAGAAGACCATGATGGATAAAGGTACAACTAAAAGCACAACATAGCATATTTAAGCATGCTGCCTAATTAGCTATGGAAATCAGTATCCAAAGCGGCAGAACATATTGCACATTTTCTATTTTTTACTTGCATTATCCACCAGGACTGCTTGTTAACCTTGTAACCTATTCTGATTTTTCTGGAAGTTGTCTGATTCATCCTAAATGTAATGAAGCATAAGGAGATAATAGCTAGAAAAATCAGGAGAATTTTGTGTTACCTTAGTCTCCTACTGCTTGATCTTAAAATTATTYGTAATATGACCCTTTAGGAAAGACATTAAAGTCTCTTAAATGTGAGAGAGATATGCAGAGACCTTAAATTTACAGTTGGGCATTTGTCAACACAACATGCAACATAATTAGTAATCTTTTGTCAGCTAATTGCAGGCTACTGGATTTGGTGAACTACCTTCACATATGGCGTGTGTGTGCTGCATGAAYTTACCAACTTTGTGGTTCAGTGATTCTCAACCATTTTTAATTTCTGACTAAAATTTTCCAATGGAGGTGCAGACCCCTGCAAAGCTAAGTTAGCTGTCAGCTGCTCTGGCAATTGGCCCATTTTTATGTGATTTTTGCAAATAGCTGACTAGTAGCCCACACAACAAGAGACATTCACTGACCACAGGCTGAAGACATTTTTAAGGGTTTCTTTAGGCTTCAGTTAATTATTTTAATGGATATTTTAATTGTTAAGAAACATATTTCCTTGAATGACTAAAAGATGCAGAAATCTAGTCCAAAGTTAAAACTTTTTACCTTTTGGATCCACAGATAACTTTTACTAAATGGAATAGTCCTCAGGTGCATTCAGCTAAGAATAAACTATGTCTATTATATTGCATAGATCCTTAGAAATGAAGGAGAGTAAAAAGCCAGCCTAGACTCATATTGATGATGACTTACGGTATAGAAAAAGAATGTGTGATATTCATAAAAATATTTATAGGTGTTTAGGGAAGGTGAGAGAGATCATGTGTCTGCATGCACATATCAAGTGTGTACTAATAAACAAATGAGACAACATACTAGATCTAGTGTTTGAAATAAAGTTCTTGAAAAAAAGGTAGATGTTTGTAATACAGTGTTAGAATAGTGAGAGAAAATTATATAACCTCATACATACTTATGAATACCTAAATGGAGTTTGTTTTAAGAAATTTATTTATGTTTAAAAGTTAAGAAATTAAACTGTTAAGAAATTCCCTCAATTATTTGTTTCTCTGGTATGCTTAACATTAAGGAAAGTAAAATTCTGTTATACATCTAACTGTTCTGGAGATGTTTATACTCTTGTGATTTGAATGTTATTAGACAAGAAAATTTAGAGAAATGGATTACAAAATATAAGTAAAGTTAGAAAAATATATTTCTTTGTACAGGAGCAAACTACACTATAAAAATTTACAAGATGGGCAGGACTAACCCTGAAATTTCATCAGTTATAATTTATGCAACCAAAAAGKTCGTAAATAATAAATGTTAAAATCATCTCCCCAGAGTTAGTTTTAGCTGATCCTAAATATGAATAATTAGGATGTAAGTCAGGCTGAAAACCCCTGAATGTTTGATTAGTGATTTGACACAAACTAATCAGGTATCTCTGTGCTCCTTTTTTGCAGTTGAGTTAAAATAGATTCCAGAGTCTTTTTCTTCTTCTGAAGCTTTTATATGGTTTTTCCATTCTCAAGTGTCTAAGAGCACCACAAGAGCAATGGTTCCATCAATTATCTGTGGATTAGAAGGACAGGCTCATAAATTGAAGCTGAAACTAATGAAATTAATAATAAAGAAACTTTTTCATTATAGGAAATTCTATATTAGTATCAAATTGATTCTCTGCTCTGTTAAAATGATGAAAAAGCATCAAAAAGGAAAGTGGTATAGTATTGTTAGCATTTGAATGGTTGAAATGCAAAGTTCAAGCTGCTTCACTGTTGTGAGATGCATATTTCAAGGAGCTGAGGGGAACTCCAAGCCAAGACCCATGTAATACTTCCTAAAATTCTTGAAAAGCCATTTGGTGTAGCTGAAGCCAGAAGGTTTTAAGCAGAAAGAATGTTCAGGGTTATTTTGAGTATCTTTACAACTGGATTTCAGGCCATTAAAAATACTTCAGTGCATCTTGATTATGTACAACTCATCCATAAATTCACATTCAAATACATAATTTTCAGACTATTCTCCACTTTTTCAGCTTCTGAGTTAGTAATCCTTCTTCACTGAGTTGAAACATACAGTAATTGGGGTCTTAAACATAGAAGTTAAAGTATTAGTAAGAAAAGGTCAAGATAAAYATCTCTATCAGCATATGCTCCCTTGTAAGGGGCCTGCAAAGAATTTCTCATGTTCTAATCATCACCCCCCAGCAAAAAACCCCCCAAACAAAGAAAAAAAAAAAAGGTAAGAAACCACCATAGATCTTTCTGTTGATCATATTACTCCTTGACAAAAAAAGTATGTGCTTTTGTTTGTTCCATGTATGATAAATTGAACCAGCAATTTTTGACATTTGAGTTTGCATGATAATCTCTCCTCATTTTAGGTAATAGTAAACCGAGCACAGGCTTGAGTGGATGAATATTTTGTTCTCTAGTTTTTCTTGCTCATGTGTTATTAAGCAACTGCGTGATCTGCAATTTAAAAGGTAGTTGTTTCTTTATGTGTTTGTAATGCTAATGCCATATTTTGTACTCTTGGCAGAAATACAACTGAACATGAATGAAACCACCAAACTTTTTTCACAAAAGTAACCAAGTGCTAGTCAACCTATTTTCTCTCCTTTCGTTCTTCACTTCCTACTAATTAGGACTAAATTTGTGAGATCAAGATAGAAATTATATACTACATTAATAAACTTTGGAATGATCAGGTTTTCTTCCTTTTGGGCATTCAGTGATTAAATTTGCTATTAAAGTATGCTAATAAAAAGTATCCCAAATTTACTAGCAATCAGTTTCATTTTGCAGGATATCTATCATGTTGGATTTTATTGATCCAATATTTTTTGTTTTGTTTTGGATTCGGTAGTCTGGTTTTTTTCATACTTTTGATAAGGCATCTTGATTTTTTCAGGGCTGAATATTACTCTTTTACTACTGAAAATTTTATGTATAATCCTATAAATTGTGATGATCACTGTCTTTTTCATCCTACTTTAAAATTGTTGTTGTTGTATCAAAAGTTAAAATCTTTTCAAAAGCACTAGCTAAATAACATGTTTTTAGTTTTTATGAAAAGCGTGTATCAGCTGGGAAGAGGAACAGCAGAAGTTTTTTGCACTATGTAAAAGTGCAATAATTTGAGAAGATATATAACAGGATTTACACCGAAAAAAAATTCATTGGAGGAATAAATTTATCAGAAAAAATGAACATCTGAATTTAAAACAGTTGCTTGCCATGGCTTATCTCAGTCCCACATTCCCCTTGTCTTTTCAAAATAGTTTCATAATGCATAGTGAGGCAGATAAAGAGGAATTGGAAAATAAGTACATCTTTTGATGCCATCTCATTTTTTGCAGATGAAAAACTGTCCAAGTAACCACTTGCTAAAATTTTACATTCTGCACTGTTAGAATTGCAATACTGTAAGATTTTTTTCAGAGCTGGGACTGTTGCTTTATTTTGCAGGATATCAAAATAGTGTAAAGGCTTAACATAGAATGTTGGAAACTAGTGAAAAATAGTAATGAGCTATATATTCTGTGGTAAAAACCTAATTGTTGTATTGAAATGACAACTCAGGTTGAATTTCAGTATCAGAGAGCTGAGGCAAGTACCATGCTCAGTGTTATAGTGTGGCTATGAAGCTGATATCATTGAAGGTAAAAGGCAGCTGATGRGGCTGAAAGCTCAACAATGATGACTAAAGTTAGAAAGCAACAACTGAAGCAAAAATAATGACATTCTGAGGGAAGTTTTGAAGGTAATGATGTGAAGCTCCAAAAGAGAGGGGGAAAAAAACCCTGCACAATTCAGGTGGTTACAGATCTATAAATCTCAGTCTCAGAGCAAACAAGTTACTTTTGTGAGACTGTTATTCCTGAYGGTAAGAAAAGTGAATTAAACACATGGTCTGGTAAGAAAATAAAAACTAAGTTACAGTAGGGATGTCTGCCAAATGGCTTTTTAGTGTGTGGTTGGTTGGCTTGTTCCTCAGAAGCAGCCAGGTGAGGGAAATAGCAAAGTACCACATTATGTACTGATACTGCATGAAATAATCAAGCAAAAAAAATCCATTTACAAGGCATTTCAAAACCTTTGCAAAAAGTAGCACTTCTCCAAGAGGGTCTGGTGAGTTACCCATACATCTTGGGACTGTTTAGGTTTTTTTTCCCGTGACTGTTAAACTCAGGACAGCACTACTGTAAGTGAGGAATTGGTTAAATAAAGTTATTAGATAATGCTACCTTAGGGGCTTTTCTTTAATAGGGTAGAAATACATGTGGAAATTTTTTTCTCGGCCCTTCTTGTGACAACTCTCTCTATTAATTCATCTTTATGCTTTTGTAACATTTGAAAATAAAGAATGATTCTCATGACATTCTTTCCAATTCTTTTCCCTACTTGAATCATAGAAGTAGCACAGGAAATTCCCACTCTAATATGCTCATGAATCTGAATCTTAACAAGTAAAATTTTTAGAAAACAATTTTTGAATCATGGATTCCAGGATTAATTTTTTCACAGTATTTTCCAATTTTTATTTTTCTTAATATTTTTGTCAAGTCCAATAATAAGCTTTCAAAAGACTTTAGCATAATCATTTATTCATAAGAGTGACCCTATGCCTTGTACCTTGTACATGTGTGAGGAAGTTAATTTGGGCTACTACTCTGTTTTTAGTTAATTTAGAACTGTAGGTGGATGTCTGTATCAAAGAGTTGGTGTTAAAAATTATATTTACTTGATGCTGCCTATTTGCTTCTGCCATCTTTCATCATCAATGTTTGCTTTTTTAAATCTTGTTATTCTTCATTTGACTTTTCTCATTCGATGTATATGAAATTTGGAAGTCTCAAACCTGAATCAGGCTGCTCACCTCTGATGAAGTGTGATTGTGTTAGCATTTACAGTTTTGTACCCTTTTGCTCAAGCTCAGCTTAATTAAAATTTTATAATGGAGATTCAGATGTCTTTGGCATTTTGGTCTAATTTTGAACACTCCCAAAATGAAAAATATTCACATATTACGATTAGTGCAATGTTACAAGATGCTGATATTATTTATGGATCTAGCATGTTTGAAGAACCTTCTGTGAATTATCTGTGTAATAGTAACATATTCTTGAAGTTTGTAGTCATYGTGCCCCGGGGTAAGCAATGTCGAAAACTCCAACCTTATTTGAAAATCTGTAAAGTGTGTTGAAGTTTGTATTTCCTGATATTGTGACATATAGCTTTCAGGATGTACTCCCACTTAAGGATGGCATTCAGGCTTGTGTCTGCTTCAGAACAGATGTTACGTACAGTAGTAACTGTTCCTTTTTGTTTATACAGTTTCAATAAACAATTAAGTGAATGGCTTAAGAGCTTGCTAGATTAGTGAAATTGTTTTATCATTATGTACTTGTTCACATTTGTAACAGTTATAATGAGACAACAAAACACTGAAAGTGACTGAGGACTTTGCCTCTGAGATGTTTCTGCTAAACTATTAAGCAATATGATACTAAAGAGGGAGTTAATGTCTTATCTAAATGCAGAGGAAGATAAAGCAGTCCAACTGCTTCAGTTTGTGTCAAATAACTGATGAATTGTGTGCAATTGCAGTGAATGATTTCTGGATCTTGCAGTTTTCATTTTTTAAAAATCCTTTACTACCAATATACAGAATATTGTAAGATACTGGGGAATGGCTATTTCCATAACTGTCCAAAATTTGTGTGTCCTACTTGACRGCTTGTCCTTTAAAGCTTCTTGAACCTTCTTTCATTTCTTTTAATCTAGAATGCACAAAGAAAAATCCTACAACACATTTTTGCCACAGGTGAGTGTATCACTACAGTACAGATTGTGATATGCAGTTTTTATATGTAAATACTTCCTTTCCTTGTATGGACTTGAAAGCTTTAGTTCACTGATGTACCTTTGTTGCTTTCTGAAATATCTACACATCTGCTGCTTTCCTTGACAATGGCTATACAGATGCTGCTATCACCATGGGAATGGTACTCCTGAATGAAGCTGCTACCTCCAAAGGGGATGTTGGAAAAAGGAGAAGTAAGTTGTACTAAATAGCTAAGGCAATGTTTAGACCATTAGAAGACACTGAGAATTTACAAGTGAATATCTGATTAAGTTTTCAGATGGTCTCTACGTTAAACCAATGTTTACCTTTTCTGGGGTGGAAAAGAGGAGAGCATAAAATTGTGTTGATAAAAGTGCATTCACGTGAAGAACTAACAGCAAAAAATATTTTTAGCACACTTAGCCAAGGTATAGCTTGACACAGTATCTCTATTATATTGCATAAATGCTTTTTGGCTCTTGTATTATATCAGAAGTCAGTGATATAAAGAACAAGAGTTTCAAAACATTGTTTTCAAAATGAATTTTGGCATTGAAGATGACAACATCCAAAAGAGTGTGAAAATTCTTTTACTTGGTACTCTTGCCAGTATCATGTCTCCAGAGGAAGGTGGAAACCCAGCAGTAGGTGTAGTACAGAACATATCCTGATCTTTTATGTCTAAAGATTTTTAGCCTGAAGTGCAATTTTTATGTTCTTCTGAATTTTTTTATTCAGAATATTTGTGATTTTTTTTGTCAGTGAATTGCCCAYCTGCTTTGCATCTTTTATATCCCTTGCCACTTATTTTTCTCATACAAGCCATTGGTCTCTGGAAGATACCAGATTTCCTACACTGCCTCCTCTTTCTTTCAAGATCAGTTCTTTAGCTTCTCTGTAATACACAGTGTTGCAGATAGGGCTGGCCAACTATTTTCTATAAAAACATTCTGGAACTCTTAATAGCAAGTTGAATGGCTAGAGATCTCTCTCTAATCGATAGTGATTTGAGGGTGTCCTTCAACAAGCTGTAGATGTATCATTTAATTCTGAATATCTTCTACAGTAACCAGCTTTAACACTGATGTCAAAGGATACAGTGACATAATGTAATTGGAATATGATCTTAGATCTGGGCCTGTGAACATGGACACAGTGAAATGTCAKTGGACTACAGTAAACGTTCAGACTCTCTGCTATTTCTGGCCATTATGTGAATGCTTTCTGTGTATCTGCCTTGCACTGTTCATGCTTCCAATTTATTCATCCATGCTTTGAAATCATATTTGTGAGTGGTGATTTCTTTATAATGAAGTGTGTTTATTAGGTTTGTACATGGCTAGTTTTCTCAAAATAACTGTAGAAATTTTATATTCCAGTTGACATGTGTCACTTTCCACATGGTCAGTTTTAATGAAAAAATGCATCATTGTCAGTTTCCTTGGCTTCATGTTTGCTCATCCTTTGCTCAAATGCAGCACACTTTTGAAGCATGAATATTGCAATTAAATAGTAAAGAGTTGGCTAAAGCAGGACTAGGATAAGAAGAGTTTTTAAAATCAAAGTAGCTCACTAGAACCAAAACATTATCTAACATAGATGAGCTTCATCTCAGTTATATGCATGTTTGTAACATGTCCACCTTTTTTAAAAGTTTATTTACATGCAATAGAGCGAGCTATCATGATCAAGAAGGTTTTATGCTATTACTCCACAGAGTGCCAAAAGATGTTCCAAATTTTGTTTGTTAATTTAAGCGTTTAATTTGTTAATTCAGTCTTTGTATGAAAAGACTCAAAGCACTTTCACATGAATGCTATCAGGTCTACATCATTGTTATTTAGCTTCAGAACCTAAAGATTTATATTGCTATTGAGCTAAGAGTAAAAAGTGATTTGGCTGCCAGCCTTGGAACTTAGAACAGTGAAATTTTTAGCCATTCTTAACTAGATAAAGTAGTTACTAAGCTGCCTTTACTGTTACTTCAGCCATAGGCGGTTGACTAGAGAGAACATGATTCCATTAGTGGGAACAGGGACATTTTTCTAAACGTAATTTTTTTCCAAAAAGAACAAGCAATACCTGAAATGCCGTTATTTGATATGTATAATTTAACAGGTTATCAAATCCATTATCAGCAGTAAGGTGTTTGCATCCACATACGTATGACTTTCAAATTTCTGGTCTATTTTCTTTGAAAATACATTTACCCTGACAGGTTATTTTTTCTTGATAACCATAAATATTATTTCCATATCTGTTTGAAATCCTGTCRGAAGATAGTGGGCATCAGTAGTCAAGGCAGTAACATTTTGTATTTAACAGTGTCAAAATTCTCTATATATGATTGACATAAATAATATTCTTTGTAGAGATTCCAGTTTTAAGTCTTTTATTTGCTAATAAACAAAGTTATTTTCTTTCCAGTAATATGTCTGGTAGGCCTCGGTCTTGTGGTCTTTTTCTTCAGCTTCCTGCTGTCGATATTTCGCTCCAAATACCATGGCTACCCATACAGGTGATCTGTCATTAAATTCTCATCTTATAGATTGTAATAGCTTTATAGAAGTTTAAGAGTAGCTTTCAGGTAAACAATATTTAATGTTTACCACTGAAGTCAATGGAAGGTGGAAGAAGAAGGAAGAATGGTGATTAATTCAAGCAAATCAAAAAGGGAGGGAGTGCTAATGTTGTTAACRTGACTGTTAAGACAGACCAGTTAAAAGGGTTTCAGCACAGATTTGTGACATATGCAGTGCCCCATGAAAATGCAAAAGAAAACATGCTTTAGTTTATAAGGCTTTATTAGATATTTATTCTTGTATTTTTATAACTAAGATGTACATAAGACGGCATGAAAACACCAAAGCAGTGTACAGTGCTAAACTATGACTTCACTATGAGTACCCTTTTCTTTTGTCAGCCTCACCATGGACGAGAGAACGGGTTATAGTTTTTCTAAATTATATGTACACCTGTCAGTTAAACAGTTGGAATTTTTCTGACAGGTGAAAAAGTATATTTCTATGGTTAGGCTGCGTGACTAGTACAACAGCAAGTTTTATATTCTGTGTTATGTTCCACTAGTAAGGATTCAGCCTTGCAAAGCCAACTTAGACCTAACATTTCAGCTAATACATTACGATTTTTCTATTAGTTTTTGTTGTGAGACTTCGGAACTATTTTCTTTTTTACAGAGCTTGCTCTCTTTAGGCTGTTTAATGGAAATTTAGGTTGCTTCAGATTAGTTTTAGCATTTAATAATACCATAATGAAGACAAGAAAACTCTTCCCTTTGCAATATGTGCACAAGGTATGGTCCTGCTTTTTAGTAATTTCTGCTAAGGAAAGAGGTCTGTAAAGGGCCCGGTAGTATCATATGGCAGAATTTCATCAGGATGGAGTTAGTAGTTTGCTGTCTGGGATAGTCTATCCTGTCTCTCAGCATCGTCTCTGGAGATTACCTTCTAGCTTGACTGACTTGGGGTGAAAGGTGGGATCCAGTTTTCCTAAGTGTGAGGTATTCTTACTTACCATTAACTGCTTAAGTCTTAAACTTTAAAGCAGGAATTATGACCTTAATCTGCAGCTCAAAGCTCACTTGAGAAGCACTGCCAAAGAATGGCACCCCATGGTCTGAGCTCCCTTCCGTCTTCTCATAACAAGTTTACTAAATGGAAAAGGCAGTTGTTAGTGGTGGTGTGTTCCTTGCCATGCAATTTATCAGCTACTAAAAAGAACCTGACAGTTGTACTAGTTTCTTTACAGTTCTTTCATGTTAGGAATGTTCATATCTCTTATTAACAACATGCTTATATATCTGTGCCAGACCTTGCATTTCTTTTGTGAATGTTTGCAGTAGGGTTTTTGCCAGCTGTCTGATACCTAGGATATCTGGTGCTGAACAGCATTGTGAGCATTAGTATGCTCTGTGAGTTTGCATGCCAACACAATACCATTGGTGTTATTGCAGACTTAATTGCTGTGGTCTTCTACATATCTTGTAGTATGAGGTATTATAAACTTTAAGAATCTTAATTTAAATAATATAGGGGTTTTCCCTCTTTTCTTGCTAATCTGTTTGTTGTAAATACTGAGTGGAGTGGATTTTTTTTTTTATTTTATTCTCCCCACAATTAATCTCAAATGTATTGAAATATCAGATATCTTTTAATGGGAGTGTCTAGCAGAAGTTGGAGCCCTATGTAGATTTTGTACTTCTCTGTTAGTATACAATCTAAGAATAAAGGAYGGCAAGAATGGGGGCTGGGGGGGAGAATTCTATTAAAAGTTTAATTTAAAAAAAATCAGTTTGATATGTGATACATATAAAAAGTAAGTGCACCTGTTAGTATGCTAAAGCTGGTTAAGAAAGAAATAAAAGAAATCCAGGTCAATGCTGAAAAGAATGATTCATCACAGTCCTGATAAAATGAAGTAGTGCCACATCATGTTGTTACTGTGAAGGATTTATTAGATCCATAAACAAATTCCCTCTTCAGGAGCTAAGTAGACTCAATACCACAACTTAAAAATCAGTAACACCTGTCAAGTAAATTCCTAAAGAAATGAACACTCTGTATGCATAAATAAATGAGAGACATTTAATAGCTGGCTAAGTGTTATGCAGTTTTCTTGGTTTTTTTTTAAATAATGTTACTGCTTCTGCACAGTTAAGCAAGATCTTTTGGGCTTAGATGGTCTGTCCTAGATTCTTCACCTTTCATGGGATAAATTAATCATTCAATTTGAAATCCTCACTCAATGCAGAATTATTGGAAACCATCACTAGAACTGCTTCTTTTGCTCTGCTATTATCAAATTTCATTTACTAGTTTCACAAATGTGTAATTTACTTACCTGGTCCTTTCCGGTATTAAATCTTTCGTGTTTCTGTTGGTCTCTTGGGTAGCTCTGACCCCACTTTCTGTTATTTTAAATAAACACACTATTGATTCTTTGACACTTCAGTGGTCTCAACCATGTCATCTTCATCACAATCCCATAGTGTTTTTTAGAGAAGCCTCTTCATTTTTTGTGGATAGTTCTTATGAATTTTAATGAACATGCAAAACACTAAGGAGAACCAAGTTTATAAACTCTGTTATTTTCTCTTGCCCCTTTTAATTTAGTATCCTGTATTTTATCTTCAGTCATATATGCTAAAATACATTAATCATTTTGTCTGAATTCCTTAGGATCTTCCAAGAAGTTCCATGCCTCGTGAGTTGATCCCAATGCAGATACATCTTAAGATGTGAAATATGTCTGTCCTTTTACTTTCACTGGTTGTAGATTTCACCTTGAAACTATCAGTCTTTATGTGATAAATTGTCCTCAGGCTAGTAAAGCTTTGCTTTTAACAATACTAACAACAACGCATACTAATGATATGTCAGGAAAAAAGTAAGATTATGTTGGCCTGCCTAAAGCAACAGTTAAAGAAAACTGAAATTGCTTTAATGCTATACACATGACCTCAAGCATCAACTTCACTATCCTACTTAAAAAAAGAAAAAAATTCAAATGTCCTAAATTATTTCTGTTCTCTGGCACTGAACAATCAAGTCAATCCTCTGTGAAACATCATGCATCTATAAAAAGTGAAATMGTAGCACAACCTGCTCTGCATCCTCTTTTCTGCAGTGACTTCCATGTAATGAAGATAAATCAGAACGGAGGTGGATAAGCATAAAACAGGAGTCAAAAACCTCAAGAAAGACTATTATTCCCTTTTCTAATGTGCATAAATACAAGTACTGGGAATTCTTTAATTTCTTTGACCCTGGTAATGGCATTGTCATTGTTAATTCCTGTGACAAACAGAAAAGTGTCCCTAGGTGCGTTAGATATGAGCACAGGTCTATAAGGTGCTTCTATAAAAAGTATGTATGTAGGAAGGGACAGTAATTTTGACAGACTTTTTTTGACCCACTTCAGGCACTTTCCAATTCTGATTTGATTCTTTCGTTTACAGGATTTTCTTCTTGAAAGGCTAGGGTTGGGCAAAAGAATAATTAATATGCTGGTAAAATACCCTTATACACTGGTACCCTTAAGCATTGATACCCTTAAGTATTGGAATGGGAAAGGCAGTGCAAAGTGGGCATCAGCATGAAGGTTACTGAGCGAACACAATCATGATGGATGAGCTCACACGTAGCAAATCTCTCTTCTAGAGCCATTTTTGCCATGACAGGGCTTTTTCAGGGCTGTACTAATCCACCTTTTTTATGAGAACGAGATGAAATTTTTCATTTTGCTAAAACTTTAATTGATATCATTAACTATTGAAAGATTATGTAATTTTATGTTATACTGTTGAACATTCTCCCTTTATAATTTTTTCTGGATAAGACAAGTGTGTTGATATATTTCAGAATGTTTTTTGGAAGCCTTCTTACCCTAGTATTTAAAGTGAATAAGTGATACATTAAATATCAGATAGTGATTGAGCAATAAAATTTTGTTACATCAACACAGAATTTCATCTGTCAACTCATACACATGGAAGTAACAGAGAGACTATTCTTCACTATAAGCCAAAAGCGTGAACTCTGAGCTTTGCTAGTCAGAAAAGAGCTTGGAGGGCTCTCTGGAAACCTCACCTTAGGCAATTTCAGTYCAAAAATCACACAGAATGTGAGAAAGAATGAGAGAGGATGCTAAAAACAAAACAGAAGACATTAGTACACAAGCACAGTATTGTATTACTGGGAATTTTAGGTATGTAAATATTTGTAACACTGGTTTCTTCAAGAGGACAGACAGAGAAAAGTCTTATCAGCACTTTACTGATATTAAAAAAAATTCTYGATTTTTTTTTTTAGCTTTGGCTGCAACTAATTCACTGCCCTGTATAGTGTTTTCTATTTAGTTTTCTGAATGAAACTTTTAGCACAGTTTCATTACTCTTAACACTTTAAATTGTTCTTTCAGGTCTACATTTTATCATTTGTTGTTTTAATCTCAATTTAAATGAAATGAAATGAACACCTGAAAATTCTATGTTTTCATGATTTTTCATTAAGTAACTTGCATTAAGTAGCTTCTGAAAGAATTTTTTAGAACCTGCCTGCAGTTGAGTGTTTCATTATCAGATTATCCTTCATAGCCATTGTATTTCAGTATTATTTACAAGAGTAATGTGAAAATTTTTTTAGTTAAACCATAAAAAATTATCAACCTTCTGAACTATGTATTGATGGAATGGAAAATACATATTCTGTATTGGTTAGCAGATTCTAAGTTCTCACAGAACTAAGCTATGAGAAAGCATGATAAATAAAAGATGCCTTATTTTCATAAAAACCCATAAATGTTAAGTCAGACATAAAGTATTCATTCATTGCTTCGGGAAGGACAGTCAATGCAACAGGAACACAGAAATTGCAAGATGCCCCAGAGCTTGAAAATTCCTCACATTCACTGTACTCATGTCTACCCTTGTTGTAATTCAATTAGTTTCAGTAAAGAAATCCTGAATAATATTGAGCAATTGAAATTAAATGAAGTGAATAAAATAGAATAGTTATTTCTTGGAAATATACTGGAAAAATATTAGTACGTACAACAAATAGTATTTGCAGACATATAAAATTAAATTTATTAAGAAACRTGAGCACATTACTAACAGCTTTTTAGATGTTCTCTGCTGATTTCATGCACAATTAAATTGATTTACCTTACATTTATGAATTGGTAAATCTACTTCAATAAACACCAGGATTCACATTCTGGTCTATAGTGCCCAGCAAAATTGTCTACTTTCTTTAAGACAGCAGAAATCAGGCTTATTTTAAAAGACAGGAAAACAGTAATACATAGTTGTCAAAATGAAGCCCTTAGATTTAGCATTTTCTATACTACTACTGTCAATGTGGCTAAACAGTACGTTGTTCAGGAAAGAAGCTGCCCATTGAAAGGGAAGACAGCACAGCACAGTCTCCCTCTGTTAGTCTAAACCATCCAACAGCATGCTGAATTCATGAAAATCCACAAACCTCCATACTCCTCTCTTTGGGAAGTGTTGACTTCAGTGCTGGTTTCTAATCCTTTAAAAAATGGGATATCTGAATTCTAGGTGTCTGGACCCATAGCAGGTCTCTTAGGAAGGATGTGCTTCTTTCTGTGGCTAGCAGTTTGGATGCTCTTCTCTCAGTAGGACCTTCCTTCTGTGATTACCACCATTAAAAATGCCTCTTTCTGCTTTATGTCTTCCCTGTAAGTCTTACTGTTTGCCATTTATTTTTACCTATTTCTATCCATTTCCAACTAGTGAATGTCTGGAGGGGCACAGTTCAGCCAGCCTTTTTCGGTTCTACTTCACCCTGCCTTGCATAAGGGGACATGTTTTCTTTTGTCTGTCTGCAGATCTATCCCAACAGATGTTGTCCAGTTTGTTATTCTAGATTTTTTAGAAACTGCCCACCCCATATCTCCTTCTTTGTGGCTGCTCTATGATTTTTCATGGTGTTTTGGCTTTTTGTAATTTTCCACAGAGTCACAGAATGGTTGGGGTTGAAGTGACTCCTGGAGATGAATCACTCTTCTGAAGCAGGTTTACTTATAGCAGGTTGAATGAGATCACTTCCAGGCAGGTTTTTTCACAGAAGGAACCTCCACAACCTCTCTGGACAGCCTCTTCCACTGCTCTGTCACCCTTGAAAAAAGAAAGTGTTTCCTTATATTCAGATGGAACTTGATGTGTTTCAGCTTTCTGCCCTAGGCTTTTTGGTTCTTTGCATATCTAGCCTCTTACGCTTGTTTTAGAACTTTCAGTGTTTCTCTTACCCATGTTCTGTATCATGTCTCTTAGCTGCTGAAGATGCAGTTCCCTTGTAGACAGAAAGTAAGGATCAATAGCTATGGTAGTAGCAATTTGATCCAAAATGACACTGCTGTATTTGTATTTCTTTGCAGTTATATCATTCAGTCTTTTACACCTCTTAAGCTTATCAATGCTACCTCCCTGATTATTGTAATCTTCAGCCCTTCCCACTCTTCCCTCCAAATTTTTTCACTACTAGTAGTCCTCTCTCCTTTCACGTCCTTTCCTATTCATGGCCTTATGCATCTCTTCTAGACCTGGGTTATCTTTTTAGTTGCACGTGCTCAGCATTCTCTTACTTCTCCACTCAGCCCCCTACAATTCATCTCTTCATGAAGTTGTTCTTGCTAGCTTTTCCCTTTCGTTAATCCCTTCGCCCTCCAGCACCCAGCCAGTTGCCATCTGTTTTGCCTTGGTTTGTATGTCTTGCCTAATGAGCTTGTCAGCTTTTTGCAGYGGTGAACATCTTTATACTGATACAGTCTTTAAAGCTTATGGCATTTGTATTTATGTTTTGTAATGATTAATTAATTAATGCCGTGAATGGAAAACTGATGAAATTACTGCAACATGTGTGCTAGTGCACACTGCATATCTAGAAGGAGTTGAAAGACCTTCCAGGCAAAGCTAGAGGCAGTACTTCCATTCAGCAGTTCCTTGCTTTTGTGTTTGTACTTGTGTCATGCACAAGTCTCTCTGTGTTCCCATTTCCCAATTTATGTGACTTGGTAAAGTACTTAGAAAGGTATGACACACAATACATACATACATTTTAGAAATACAGAGTTTCCTTCCAGTAGTAAAGAAACAGCAACATCATTAGAAACTTCTTAACTTATTAAAATACTAAGAATTTAAGAGTCTGCAACCCTGCAGAGGCTTGCCAATCGCCATATACTCTCCCAACTCTGGTGCCACTTCAGCAGTAAAAGACAGTTTGAAATAAACCTGAAACATCCCCTGGGAGAGATTTCTCACTTAAAGTACTAAGAGCAGATGCACAGCCTGATTAAAGAGAACAGATGTTTGAAGAGTGTTTTGCTTTTTAATTTTTTTAAATAGGCAAATTTAAGTTTCAATCACTCATGTTTTATTTGATAACTTTCATGCTTGCTTAGTAATTACTAAATGGGATATAAAAACTTAAGAGATTATTACACAAATGTCAAATGACTTTTCAAATTAATGTTTTGAAGTCCTTGTTTATTCTTTTCAAGTAATTTTGGTGCTATGTTTTATATGCATTTTTCAGCATTTAATCATGTTTTCTTTCTTTTCAGCTTCTTAATTAAATGAATTCAAGCGGGATTCATTTAGAGCTGCTTACTATGAAGATAAGCTATAACTGCTATTTTCAGCCCACCAATGTTACATGTATTCAAGAATCTTTTGTTGGTTCATCTGTTTTTGTGATAATTTATATAGTATGGTGATAGAGAAATTAATGCAGTTTTATGCAATGAATGCGTAACTTATAGAAACATAAAGTAAACATCTCATTGGGAAGTGCTAAAATGTTATGAATATAGTGTGCTCAAGAATTTAAATAAATTTCATTATAATGGGCTTCTGTTTAAGTCTGCCTTATTAACTCTACTACATGAATCCAAAGGGTATTTCCAAGATTTTTCACCTGAAGTTTGTTTTGAGATGTGTTTTAGAACTGAACAAAATAACATTAGTTTTTCAACTACTATTAAGAGAAATACCATGGTGGAAGCTATCATTTAATGACTACACCTTGCCCTCACTTTGCTTTGTCACAGGGTGTGTATAGAGTCTCTGATCACCTCTGACATGCTGAGCCATTAACATAAAATTACATTGTACACATTTTCATCCTGGAATTCTTTTCCTGACTCAGCAGTATGTAGAATACATACAAGTTCATTTCTCTCTTATGCCAAAGGATGCAATTCCTAATGGAACTCACTGTGGAATCTTGAAGGTAAAAAGGCTTACATCAGTCAGAACTCAGATCCTTTTAAGCTGAGTCTGTGGTGGCAAAATGGGAGGTTGGGGGGCAACAATATTTCATAACCCACAACATGCTTATTTTCTGAAGTAGCAACAGGAGGAGGGTATTATCCTGAATGATGCTTTTAACACAATACAGATGAGTCTATTGGAACTGGAGTTACAGCAGTTGTCAGTTTTATGTGTCCACCCAGCTTTGTGGAAAGCTTATGTAGGAATTAGTAATGCCATTTAAAAATGCTAATTTTTTAGCTGTTCACATCTCATATTATGTGAATTATTCATAAATCTTTGCATACACCTACATAGTATATTCTCAGTGGCTCAGGAAACAAGAATCATCACATGATACTCTACCTCAGTCCTGCTTCTTCTTTTCTTCCCTACTGGTAGTTTTCCAGCTGGTACTTTTCCAAGTACCAATTCACTGTCAATAGCAGTTGGAATTTCTTAATTCATAATATAAAAATGCCTCTAAATACRAGGATAAGATTGGCTAGACTTTGCGAAACTCACTTCATCTAATGTTTTTACCTGTTTCTTCTCTAGAAAATACTGGTATGTTAAGAACTGGGAAACATTTTAGGACATGAAAAAAGAGGAAGGACAGCTTCTGTGTTACACAAAAACAGTGCAAGACAACTGGTATGGAAACACTGGAAGGTCATAGAGCAGTATTTAAACTAGGAGCTGGGTAAAAACTAACAAACTCAAAACACCTGGTTCACAGACTGATGTGGACTGTGAAGGGGATTGCAGCCTTTTCAAAAGTGCTTTAGCTATTATTCAGGAAGGCAGGTCAGCCTGCTCACAATGCCAGTTGACTGGCATGTGCCAGTGTGAGGAAGCCAGGACAGAATTTGCAAGAGCTTTATGTCAGTGCCAGAAGTTTGAGAAATGGATGGAAGAAGTAAATTGTATGGTATTGAACAACAGCCCTGGAATAACAGGCATAAAAGTCCTGGTGGAAAAAAATAAATCATTAGGAACCTGTTATCAGGCTTATGACTTCAGGATGGCACAGCCAGATATGCGGTAGACAAAGTGGGGCTATATAGGAAAGATGGCAGAGAGCACAGACAGACAGAGAGTCTTACAGAAAAAAAAAAAAAAAAGCAGCATAGCAGTAGGTCTTCATGGCTGGAATTTTATCCTATAATTAGAACTGCGCTACTGACCTTTGATCAAGATGACAACAGTGATTGGAAAGTGAAAGTAGAAAAACTGCAAGTTTCAGACAGGAAGTCGTAGTGAGAGATCTCAAGACCTCATCCTAATGAGATTAAGTATTTCAGTTTATGATGAGGTAAAGCATTCCAGTGACATGTGACTGCCTGCTGGAACAACTAGTAGATCTCAATAATCAAATCAAAAGTAGCAGCTGGAGTAGTGTGGGTACTAACATAGTATATAAGAGGTATTCGTGGAATAGCTACCCTGTAACAGCAACCACAGTACAGTAGAGTAAGTGCTGTTGCAAGACAGGACAGTCAAATTGAAATCTGAAATTAGTTGGAGCATTTTAGAAATAAAGACGGTTAATAATGCAAACAAAAAAACCACCCTCAAACAACAACAAAAGAACAGGTAAAAAGCAAGACACCTGCAAACAGCCTGGGGGCTGTTAAATACTTCATTAGAAGCACTGGGGAAATACGTGCCACAATTGAAAAAGAAATAAAAAACACAGCACTGCACACAGGCCAGCTGTAAAATAACTGATCTAAAAAAAAATCATCTGAAGATAATGCTTAGGGTGGTAGCATGGTAGCACAGACTTCTTAAAATACACCCAAACCAGGGGACCAGGCAGGGAACTAGTCAGAGTTGATGACAAAGGTTTGAGAAGGGGCACCCACCAGTAAAGACTGTAACAAAGAAGCCAAATTCTCTGCAGCACCTTGGGCCAAAAGATTTAGGTCAATGTGGTCTAGCACATTCTGTGTAATTATTTTAAATAGATAAGCTAGGTGTTGGTAAGATCTTGGGACCAAATGGCATTTATCAAAGAGCTCTGAAGGAAATCAGATGTGAGGCTGCAGAACTGCTGAGCAAGATACCTTCACCTATCATTACAGATTGCCTCTGTGTCAGAAGACTGACAGATTGCCAACACAACTGTCATCTATAAAAAGGAGAGTCTAGAAGGAAGGCTGAGCTACAGACAAGTGAACAATTTCCAATCCTGATGGAATGGATGTTCAAGTCTGCAATAAAGAGTAAGCTTTCTGAGAGCAAGGATAGTCATCTGAAAAAGGTGTAGGACTCATATAAAGGAGAATTTAAGTTCACAAACCTTGTAGAAGGCTAAAATAGTGTCAGAAAAGCACAAGGATAAAAATCCTTTGGTAAGGATTTATTAAAGAACCTAATATGGAATTGGAAGAGATATGCTTTTCATGACTTGAAAACCAATTAAAAGATACCAAGAGAAGGAGAGGGCTTAATGGTCACTTTTTATGGCAGTAAACTGAGAAATACAACCTTCCTGGTGCTGGGACCACTTGAATACAACTTCATCAGTGACGTGTAGAAAGTGCACGTGCAGTGCAACCTGCATTACAGATAAGCTCACAGTGCTGTGCTGATAGGGAGAAAAGTCCGCAAAAACTTTGACAGGTAAGAAGATTGTGAGTTTCTGATGGGTAAAAAGTTGGGAATGCATCTAGAGGGAAAAAAGAAAATCATGCCTTGTTCAGCTAAAACTTAAGAAAGAGACATCAGAGTCATAATCTAACAGATTTTAGCAGAATTGTCAGTGTGCACTGACAGTCAAAGAAAAGATGGTTGGTATCATCAGTAGAGGGGTTTGAGTAATAAGACAGAGGATACTACTTCACAAATCTCTGTGGATTCCTATTTAGTGAGTGCTATATGTAGTTCTGATCTACACATCCCAAAGACAGAGCAGTTCGAGGCACAGAAAAAGGCACTGAGAATTGATCAGGGAGATCGAGTTCCTCCTTATGAAGGGACATTGGAAAGACAAATCTTCAACTGGGGAAAAAAACCCCACAACTGAGTATGATTGTGGTTTACAAGTTTATAAATGCATTAGATAAGCTGAATATTAAACATTCACCAAGTCCTACAATACTAGAACAAACATGCAGCTTATTGAAAGGAGTTAACATCCTTATTCTTCAAGCTCTCTGGCACAGGAAGTTGAGGAGGTAGAGAGTATCAGCAAGTTCAGAACAGGGTCAGAATATTCATGGTCACAGTTCCACAAGAAACTTTAAAGATGAGGCAAGTATGCACTGTTTACCACCCTTAATGTAGTAATTCTGGATGCTGGAGGGAATATGAGGGAAATAGACCACATTCTCTGTAAATAGTGTCTCCAGTCAGCCAGAACACAGAGCTAGGTGGGCTTTTGGTCTGACTCCCTCAGACATTTTGTGAGCTCATTAAGAGCTATGAAAGAGGAGGGAGGTGACATTAATGAGACCTGTATGATCTACTGCAACTTTTGTTCTCTTGACAGCACAAATAAGCAGGCCTGGAAAGCATGAGCAGTGAAAGAGGAGGTATTGGCAGAGCTCAGGAGGATAACAAGCATTTCAAAAGACCCCAGTCCCAAGGCATGTGGTCAGGCAAACCCTGTAGATAAAAAAGTACAAAAATTCATAGAACACGAATACTGACAGTTGTGTATTTAGATCTCAGGTGCTGGGTGACAAGAATGCATGCAATCGTGTTTTAAAATATATACAGAAATGTGTCATTAACAACTTCCCATCTTCACCGCATGTGATGAATCAAAAATCTGGGCATTCCTCTTTAATGCAAATGCACAACATATTATGAAGAGCTGGAGTGCATGCTGTTTGTCAGAAGTCTTTCCTTCCTGTTACATTCATAAGGAACTGATAACTCAGTCAGTTCCTGTTGTATTTTATAAGGGATAACATCCAGCACTATGAATTTATCACCCTAATAACTATAGCCTTCACAGTAGCATAGGGACAGGTTGGAATTTGATTTAAAGAACAAACCAAAGCAGTGAGGAACACACAGCTGTAGCACAGGCAGTAAGAACTGCAAGTCTACACACAGAAGGCAACACAGTCTTCCATTTTTTTTATGCTTGCTGTGCTGTATGCTACCTGGCACAAATGCTTCCTCTCACTCTCAGGTTTAGTTATTTTTCTACAGACCTTAGCAAGCGTCTTCAAAGGCATTAGATCCATTTTCTTTCATCCTTATGTACCAACAGCTTATTATTTGTGTCCTTTTTCTGTATCACAGGTCTGAAAGTTTTTACACAAATCCAACTATATTTGAGGAAACCTTGCTGTATGTTTTGTTGCACTTTGTTAGTTTTTTAACTAGATGTTTATGTAATTGCCATTAAAGGGACCATTTAGATGAAAATTAAATAAACCTCAAGGTGGAGATAAGCAAGCAAGTCTCTTAAAAGTACTCAGATTCTAAAAGAGCAGGGGTGTGGTACTAAAAAACTTAATGGCATTTTTCACTAGTTCATGTTTGCAGCAGTGGACATCTACAAACTTGTAATWAAAGAAATTCATTCTTGAGGATCAAAGCATAGGAGATTCATAGGAGCAAACACCTGCAACTGAAGTTGCAAAGAAAGTGAAAAAAAAATCACTATACTTTTTTGAATTAAATCTAAGTCCAGATACTCTTCAGAAAAGCCAAATAAAACTCTCTCCACAGTGATATTAACTGACATTAACAAGGTTCACTGTCCTCTTAAGGACCTAGAAATGACCTCCACATGATTGCAAGTCTCTCATCAGGCACAAATTCAGGACCTCATAGTTAAAAGATTTAAGATGTCCTTAGAGCAAGTTAGAAACTCTGGTAGTTATTCTTCCAATTCTTTGTCATAGATGAACAACTGGGTATGATTCTGCTCTCTATGTTTGGTAGTACTGAATAACTATATTCAAGAGAAAAAATAGCCTAGTTTCTGCCTGTGAGAAAAATGTAATATAGATGTATGCTCTAATGTGAGTTGAAGATTTTATACACTTGTTGAGACTTTGAACGTTTTTTTTATTCCCCTGTGTCTTCTGTCCTAGAGGATTTTAATCCCCAT
Source organism: Amblyornis subalaris (assembly GCA_018881555.1). Taxonomy (NCBI): domain Eukaryota; kingdom Metazoa; phylum Chordata; class Aves; order Passeriformes; family Ptilonorhynchidae; genus Amblyornis; species Amblyornis subalaris. The sequence continues at coordinate 549,455 of JACAXG010000109.1, forward strand.
ATCTTTCATTCCCAGATGCACACATACATGTACAAAGAATGCCTCATTAGGAGTTCTTAAAAAAACTTATTGTTAGAACATCTCAAATCCAAGAGCAGACATTGACCTACGCACAGGAACACTGTGTTTTTCTCTGAAATATGGATACATACTACACCAAGAGCTATGCAAGTTCAGGGCTTGTTGTCTGTCATGTGGCAAACTGAACCCTCATCATCCATAAAGAAAGGGTAGGTCAAACAACTGAAGTCTTTAACTTTCTTTGACATTGTCATATAGAAACAGGGGAACAAAGTTTTACGGAATTGTTTTTAATTTCATGTTACCTATGCTAAAAATTTAAATTCCATGTCCTCCATTTACCCCAGTTAGCTATACTGCTATGCAACATATAGGTGACATGAATAAGCAACTCCAAATTYATTTCTTTGTGCACCTCAGTAAGTGTATGATGCCCAAAGAAGCATCATCCCATATTTTCAAAGGATGTTTTTACAGTGCATTAACATGGGTCTGTATATTTTGAGATTAGTAACTTCCATAACATTAGGTTGTGTTGGTCCCTCTAAAAGCACTTGAATTAAATAGGGAATATTTCTCTGGTTTGTGTTTAGCCTTTCTGCCTTCCATTTTAAAAATGCAACACAAGTATAAACAGTAATGAAGAAGCCTTAGAAGTTCCAAAGTTGGAAAGCTTTGTTTTATCTTCTAATAGTTACATTTTTGCTCCAGGACTCTTACTCTAGAGAGAAAAAAAGCCTCAAGGTAAGTCATTACCGAGGAGTGCTTCAGGCAAAAACAGTGCAAAATAAGAGTTTATCTAGGATGTAGTGCACACACTTCCATAAGTATTTGTTTCCCCTCCTGTAGCACTTGGTCCAGCTGTTTCTTTCTTTGGTTTTAAGAACAAAAAATGAGAAGCTTTACATTGTGTTTAAATGGCTGTTAGAGTCTTGTTCAGTTTTAGTTTGTTTTGTAATAGTATGTGTTTTCATTAGCAATGGAGTCATTTAGCAGAATTAAGGTAAACACAGCTGCTTATTTATCTGAAAATATTTTCATTGGTCAAAGCTAGTGGAAGTTATTGTTAGTATTAGAAGAAGGTTGTAGCCAATTTTTGCCCTCAAGAGGGCTATCTACCACCAGCACATCTCATGGCAAGTAATAAATCACCTCAGTACTGAGTTTGGATTTGGCCATCTATCTGTGTCAATAAAAGTCCTCCCTAGTCAAGGTATTTGAAGCTAGGAATAATCGTACCGGGTGCTGAACAGCCTTTAGTCCTTCTTTTTCTATAATTTCTCACCTCCCCTGCATTTAACCAAGTCTTTCCTCCACCTCCCTCTTGGATAGAGCCATGGCAGGTTGATGACCTAACTACTATGGCACTTAAAATCGTCATCAGCTAATTGCTGCTCAGATGCCCTGTTTTCTGCAGGCCCTTGAATCTCTGACTTGCCACTTCTAAGTCCGAGCTACAGAGCTCAACTGGATTGTTCTGTGACTTTTCTCAGAGAATTTCATTAACCCCAGAGGTGTCTATCCCTAGACCAAAGCTTCCTGCCCTTGCACGCGCATATCCCATGACTGACCCAAGCAGGGTCTTTTGGGTTCCTTCCTCTCTTCCTTGTTAGCTGCTCTGCTGGTCTCCTCCTAAGGTGATACTCTCAGAAGAGGGCTGGGCTGGCCTGATCTCCCTGCCCTTTGAAGCAGAATAATCTTTCCACAGCTTACGTATGATAAAATACCAGAAGGAAACAAAGCTAAAAATCAGCTTCTGCAGTACATCATCACATCAGTCCAGAAAGCGACCTTCCTGCAGACAGCACCCCGTTTGTTTCTGGAAGACAGGCTGAAAACACAACAGAATAACAGATACAGCTTTGCAAAAATAAATAAAGTTTGCAAACAGTAGTTTTCATGCAAACACTGCAGTTACTTGCACATAAGATGTTCAATTAACATATTATGCAACAAAAACTTGAATACAGAGAAGATGTAGAAAGAGCAGAGTAAGCATTTCTCCAGCACTTCTCATTCAGGGAGAGCAGGATACAGTCATGGTTCATTGCTTTATAATGCTGCCTCTGTCCTGAAGCCACTGTAGGTTCATTTCAAACTTACCCTCAAAGCTCAGTTATTTAGGAATTTTTATAAGTTCTGAGAATTTTAATGAGCATTTTAGTGCCTCAAGTTAAGAAGTTATTGACAGTAATTGTACGACTTTATCCTACGTCCGTTCTTGTAATCACATCTGTTAAAACTCTTAGCCCAGCAGTGCCCAGCTCTCATGCAAGAGCTATCTTAGGGGAATTTCCTCAAATGAAGATTTCCTGCTGGGTCTATAGCTCCTTCCCCAGACTGCTTTCACCAAAAAAAAAAAGGCTCTAAGCCACAGGCACACACATTACAGCAAATCTGAAGACTACATTTTAGTTCATAGAATCAAAACGGTAGAAGCATTCATGCCAGTGCATTAGGGCAGTGAACAAAGCCACTATAATGTACAATTAAGGCTGACAGATAACACTGAAAAACCCATCACAGCTGTAGAAACGGTTTATTTCATGTTTTAAACTGTTGCCAGGTGAAGCAATTCTTAAGAGGGTCAAGAAAACTAGTCTTAAGTGGCTGCATATGTAAATATCAAAATATCATAAGGTCCTAAGATCTCTGTCCTCACGGAGACTTCTGCTAGGAGAAATCTGAAATCTGCATGTTTTCTCAGGGTGCTCAAGACATCAGTGTTCTCTGACAGACAAGTCATGGTTATTCCCATACTACTGTTCATTTCCATTTAAAAAAAAAAAAAATCCTCAGATGCTACTAATCATGCTCTTCAGGGATATATCAGTCACCATCAACAGACCAACCAGCTGGTACAACCCCAGAACTACTGAGATATTAACGTTCTTTTCCTTTAACTCCCTCATCAGAAATTTCTTCCACAAAACAACACCAAATAACCGACACCTTTTACTCTATGTATTCAGGGTAATTTGAATGCCGCTGGAGACTCTGTTTCTTATGAGATTTAGTTTCATGAAAAACCGAAAGAACCCATTTTGATCACAAAGAGCCCTTCAAAAGAGGTGTATAGTATTACAAGGCATAGCACAATAAGTCAAGGTGTCCACTATCCCATATTAAACCTGTGCTCTCTTTAAAATCCCCTAATTTCATGATCTTTCTTTCAGCTTCCTTTCTTGCCAAATCTCATGTATATTACAAAACCCTCCAAATTTACTATTCCTTCAAGAGGCTCTCTACTGCTATTAGTGCACAAGTATCATCACTTTTCTTTCTGAAGTGGCTTGATACTTTCAAGTGTCATTCACACTGAGGGATACCCGAAGAAGTGCATTAAGAGATTTTGGTTTCAATTGGTTGTGCTTTCTGGGTCACTCTTCTTTTAAACACCTCTTCTGTCTGATTCGTTTCAGGAAAACATTAACATTTAATGTCATTACAGGCTTAAGTAGATATTTATCATCCTCCTGAGGGAAGGAATTTCCTTTTTGCAGGTTGCAATCTTTGTGACACTAATATAAATCAGCACTGAAAGGTGCTCTAGTGTGTCATGTATTAATAAAGACAAAAAACTGGTCAAGATAATAGAGATAAATGATGATGTACAACAAAATGGCTTGATACAGACTAGCTTTCAGCACAAATCTCAGATGGRGCAAGGCAAGCAGCAGTACTCCCACGAGTGTCAGAAGTCTAAAAGCAAGTGTACTGCTCAATACTTAGATTTATAATATTGTTATGTCAGTGGATTTATAGATAAATTACTGGTACAAAATGTACTCTTAATACACACCAGGCTCTCAATTATCACATGCTAGCTGCAATTTAATAACAAGTATATCCATGCAAGATTTCCTGGGGTCCACTTGCCATACTTCCCAAACCAGTGTTTGCATTATGAAGAAATAATGGAATTAGGTTTCATTCTCCCCATAAATATTATTTGCATTCAGATATGCTGTGTGTTGATAATCCCTTATTTAAACTTACACGTTAGTTGCAGTCAACTATATCTGGTATTCAGGTAAGTAACTGGTAACTCTACTCCTGAATAACATAAGTAAAACCAGAAAGCTCTGTTTTCTGTAAGGAACTGCTGACATTCAGTGCTCGGTGCTAAAACATGCACAAAGAACCCAACTGCTCTATTTTTACAAGACAGAACACAAAATTAAGTTTTTACATAGTAGTGATGATGGGAAATGTCTGAGAAGAGCTCATTCAGTGCATGCTCTGTACAGAGAGAATGCTGCATGTGATTTGAGCTTAACAAAACAACTGCAGGAGTAATTTGGCTTGTGAATCTGACATGTAGCCTTCTATGTAATTAGGATTACAGCTGTATGAGATACAAAATAATGAAGAATACTGGCTTATAAAAGCAACAATTACATTTTACATTAATCTTTTCTTATGCAAAGTAGTTGTCTTCCTACTTAAGAATAACTGATTGGTTTCCAATTTGCTTAGTTTAGGAGACTGCTGGGTCGAGTTCTTTTTCACTCATGTTTCCAGTAGGCACACATTTACACTAATTATCAGCATCATCTTCAAAGTCCTAATAAAAAGTGTCATGGCAAGAACAAGAGTGCCTAATGCTTCTGATAAAGAGGTTAAATCAAGCTTACAAGTCTCATACTATAGAGCAACTTTATATTTACAAGTTATGTCTCCAATACTTTCTATTTCAGTTACTAGCTGCAACACAGGACTAGAATAGTAAAAAAGAATAGGCAACATGAAACATAAAAACATTATGCAATTATTACTGCATTATTATGCAATTATAAATGCAAGTTATGAGTTTCCAGTATTTGCAAGCAGATATGAGGTCCAGAACATGGTAAAGGTTATTGGAATGTAAATAAATCAAAACCACCTGATCAAAACAAAAATAAAATTTAAAAAAAAMCCCAAACAATGCACCAATATACTAGTTTTCCCCTCCATCTGCATGTAGTTGTCATGTGGTGGAAGGTACAGGCTGCTTTGCTCCCAGCCAGACACGACTCTGGGAGCGAAGGACATGGCTCACTTTCCAACAGTGCACCTCTTCTGCTGGCACAGTGTCAGGCAGCAGGCTGAGGAGAGGCAAAGGGAGCAGGGTATCTACAGCATAGGCTGATATTTAAGGCACTCATAAGAAGCAGAAGAGAGAAGACACATACCTAGAACTCAGATATGTTAGAGCCCATCCTGTCCAAGGAGAACACAAGAGACCATGTAGTTTAGTGGGATCTAAGAAAATCATCCATTGTGCAAGGATACAGTGGCAAAGATAACTTTAGGTTAAATAATTCATGTGTTGGTCCATTTTCATAGCAACTCTACATTCTTAGAGTACCTTAATAAAACTCATCCTTTAAAAGCTGCATGGCCTTTGTCATCCTAACTTCAAGGAGAGGATAGAAACAACTCAATTTCAACTATCTCTGATCAACTCAAGAAAATTAGGAATCTCAGACAGGCATAGCACTTGAAATGGCTTCACATGTCACATACAGTAATTCTCACAAGGAAACTCGTATTTTTCGCTGTCGGTTCCCAGCATAACACAAAGAGCTCTGAGTCAACAGGATATGCAATGAGTGCTTTGATAAGGAAAGTTGTAAGAGAGGTTTACATTCATGTTCATATACCAATGATTTTCAGAAGACAACATACCAGTACCATCCCGTCCCTGGGCTGAAGTCCCACAGCTGTGCCTGGGACAGCCACTGCCCTCCAGAAAATCTTCTCTCTCACTGAGGGCAGCTTCCGAACACAGGTCTCTCTGACACCAGTCACACAACACTATTGCTCATGGAATCCACACCATTCACATCTCTAATATTTCCTTACTCTCTGCAAAGCTTCAGGGGCCTCCTGCTGCTCTTTTATTCCCAGCAACTGAGCCCATTTCCTTCAGCATTTCCTTCATGAGGTTAACCCTGGCCTTGCCCCCAGCATATTTGTAAATCCTGTTGGTGCAATGTATAGGTGTTAATTGGAACCTTAACAGTAGCTGAACTTGTTACATATATGAGTTGTGGCTACCTTTCAGAGTAGCTAAATGAAAATTAGCATTGGCTGTTTTAATTTGAAAATACTTTCCCTAACATATGYATATTCATTAATACACTATTGTATAATTAGATCTATTATTTTCCTAATTATACTAATTATATTATATTGATTAATATACTTTGTTCAAAGTAAAGAACAGTTCCAGAAYTCAAAACACAGAAGATTTGAAACTATCAATATGATCATAACAATGAAAGCCACCACTTGCATTTCTTTTTTCCTTTTTTGATTGACATCATTGCACTTACTAATATATCTGAGCTATTGCCAGAGTCTCCTGCAAAGGATGCATTCATTAAATTTTAAAGCTCCAGTGTGCAGTGAGTGACTGCCTGTGAAATGAAAACTCTGTTCTAGTGAGATTCAAAGCTGAATACAAGCTCAAAGGAAAATTGCTTCTCTTGTCAAATCCTTCTTAAAACTTTGAGCAGATTTCCACTTAATCATCTTCAAATTCACTTGCCTCCTAAACTAGTGATCCTTATTTGTAGCATAGGCAAGACTATTTTGTATTTATTATTGAAGCTGGGCACCACTTCCAGATTGATTGTCAATAAGTGGACACCTTTATCTGACACAGTCCTGAAAGTGATGTTTCTGTGACTTGGAAAAAAAACAAACAGGCAATCTGCAGGACTCTAACTGTAAAGACAACGTTCTTATTTTTCAGATTTCTGGCTACCAGTGTATGGTCAGATAACATTTTTCACATGCTTTTTGGGAAAGTATTATGCCAAATACCTTAGCGTAAATGTATTGGGCTTTTTCCTTCTTTGATCTACTTCCCTTTGATCTAATAGCTAGTGTTTAATTAAGACTAATCTTTGCTAACGAAAAGGAAAAAAAATTACAAAAGAGAAAATTAATGGTTATGCCATCACACATAGGTCGCCCTCTGACAAGGTCTGCAGCTTTTTCAATGTGAATCTGTTTGATGGACTTACTGCCTGCCATTACTGCTCTTGTCCAATGTCACAGGGGCACAGTCCATCAAAGTAACTGTTCATGAAGTATGTTGTACTGGTGCAAGCTGCCAGGATGAGAGATGTAGTTACACTMTTGAGCAGTACTGTGCCTGAATCCATTTCCTTCTTTTCCCTGTATGCTAACAGAGAAAATGATTAAGAGAAAATGCTAACAATGCTACTGTCCTTGCAACTCCAGATGTTAAACACCTGCAATCTTTTTCTAATTGCAAAGAAGGACTTGAAAACTTGTGAGAATAAAAATAAAATTATAAATAAATTAAAATAATGCAAGTTCAGTTGCTGAGAGGGCTGAAGCTGTAGGTGACATCCTGCAGTTGCTTTGCTCTCTGCAGGACCACCCAGGTGGATATCACATATCTCCTGTCAAAGCCCTCAGTGAGTCCCTGCAGGGATACAGCACTGGATAGCCATTCCACTTGGTATCCCACCAATGCTTCCTGTCCTGCACCACGTGTAGACACTGTCATCTGGACCCATCTCAGTGATCAAAAAGCAGCCACCACTCCTGGCCCATCTGAGACATAAAGGGATAAGGGAAAGAGGGAGCACATCACCACTCAGGGTACAYGGAGCACACCTGTGCACTCAACTCCTACAGCTCCTCTGGCTGGGGGGCTGCTGGAGGAGCGACCATGTGTTCCCCCAGCTCTCCCCTCCCTTATCTGCGGTGTTTCCTGCCTCTGGAGACAGCTCCAAGTGTCTCTACCCGGAATGGGGGAGCTTGCTCTCAGAAAGCATAGTAAATTCCCTATGGAGCAGTTACTTGAAGTGTTATTAAACTCCAAACATTTCATCTTAATTAAATAATACTAAAAACCTTGCAACATTTCTTATATGGCATCCTATAAACTTCATTGAATCTGTAACTTGGAGAAAGGTAGGCTCTGAAGTTGTCTAAAGGAATAAAAGATTTTAGCTCTTTCTGTGAACATCAAGAAAATGAATGAAAAGTAGCAGCATCTGTCCTAGAGAAATGTGCAAGTCACAGTTGTGGTTTGCCCATGTAAGATGTGATATGACCAAGGAAAATGGAAGCTTTTAGATGACAAAATCTGAGCCTACTTGGAGCTATTGATAAGTTGAATCAATAAAATAAAGTATTTAGAATAGAATAGAATAGAATAGAATAGAATAGAATAGAATAGAATGAGTTGAAAAGACAATAAAGTGAAGTGAAATAAAATAAACAAGATAAAATAAACCAAATAAAATTAATCCCCTCTATATTAAATGTAATTAGCTGCTGGAGTCTAATCAATACCTTAGAATTGTATCAAATCTACTGAATTCAGTGGCACTGTTACTAAGTTGTGTCAAATAAGCTGTAATGATTGGTAAAATTATCCACCATTTGCAATTATACATAAATATTTTACAGAAAAAAATCACAGTTGCAAAATGTGACTGCTAGACGGAACTACAATTTGTGTACATATTTCAAGGAAATTAGCTGTAAATTGCAAGCAGATTTTGATTATTTATGTGTTTTTAATGTTTTCTTAAATGCTTGTTGATAATTTGTTCTGCTTAGTTAAGCTACACTTTTATAAAATGCATACTACTGTTGGGAATGATCTTCCTTCTTCCATTCTGTGTGTTAATTTTGAGCAAAATTGCTGATCAGTTCATAAAGAAACTTGAACAGTTTAAAGGTTCAGAAAATCTGATTCTAAAAATCTCTGCACATGCTGAAAACATGTGGAATAGTGTCTGTATTTGTTGTCTTATCAGCATATTTCTAAAATAATAATCTACATAATTGTTTGGTTGAGATTGATGTGGTAGAGCTCTGTTAGCAGGAGTCTTCACTTTCTGGCCTTTCTCTCCTCTCATCACTGTTGGTACAGCAACAACTTCTCTATTTTGCCTTGATAAGTCTTGTTTCCCGAATAACATAATAAAACATCTTTGACTATCGATTTAATTTTTTTCTCCACAAAATTCCCTTCATGTTTTGTTTCAGGTTCATTTTTACCTGTTACTGTTGTGTTTGCACCCAGTCAGGATTGGTGACATGCAGTGTATAAGTGCATGCAGCTACTGGGGAAACAGCTGTGATGTTCTTCCTTTCTCCTCAGAGTGCCACGAAAAGCAGTGCATGAGGTGTGTGAGCACATTTTGATGTATTTGAAAAAATTTATGACTAGATGTTTACAATAAAGTTCCAGGAATCCAGAATTTGCCACCCTGATTGCTCTGAAATAATAAAAATACAATGAACCTCACCTACATTCCGCCACTCATCTCACCCTTTCACTTTTGTAGACATTTAAAAATTGATTAGACTACTAATCAGTTTTTGAGAAGGGGAAGTCTAACACAATGCGTTATTTTAAACTTTTTAAAGTAAACAAAAACTTTGCAGATGTTCATTTTCTAAGCATATAAGTATTCCAACTGAACAAACTGCATTTGCTTTACTTTGTCTGTGTCCCATAACATCATAATGTTGTCTTGTTAAACCACTGCTCTATCCTGAAAGTCTCTGTGATTGTTTGACAGAGTAATGTCTGCATGCATCACTTGTAAGGGACCTTGGGAACTTCCATACAAGAGGGCACTTGGCCTTATCTTAACTATACTTCCATATTTTTTGAGTCCTTTTGGTCACTGATATTATCAGAATTGCATCTTATTACTACTTCTATTAGTGCCTCAAGAGGAGAAATCAGTTCTAATGTTTCCACTGATCCATGGAGGAGCGGTAAAGCAATGGGGGAAGAGATATGAATGTACTCGGAGAATGAAGATAAGTTTCTCTGCTGTTGATGTACTGGGATGTTTTGCTCCCGACTACCTCTGCCTCTTAATTTGCATTCTTTTTATTCTGTAAAGAAAAAGGAGCTACAATTCTTAACTACCTTTGTTTGTTTCTCATCAAAGTCCTTGGGATTTACCCATCATAGAAAGAGGTTTAATTGCATTGTCAGGATTCATTAAATTGCCTTTTGACTTAAAATTCATTTCCTGACATGAATGGAAAACTTTTAAAAATTACGGGTCCTTTAGGAAAATTATTTGAATTCCTTTAACAATGGCACAGATATTCTAYAGACTGAAAAGAGGCAACAAGTCTAACACTTGGCACAAAAATCAATGTAAACAATAATATGAGCAAACATTTACAGAATCTGAAAAAGAAGCAAATGTTGGATAAGCAAGAGAAGAAAAAAGGCCATGAGAAGCGGGGAAGGAACTGTCAAAATAAAATACTGCTACTGCTGCCAATAGCTTGGCAACAGAAAAAAACCACTCCCTGACTCACCCTGTTGTCACCAGCACTGGCTGACCCCTACAGCCAGGATGGAACAAGCAAGATGATAAAAGCCAGGAAAAGCCAGGAAATGTCAGCAGCAAGACATGGTGAGTGACCACTCCATCTGGTTTCCTGACCACATTTTAAAGAGAGATGTATTTATGGAGTTAACAGCAGTGAGTACACAGAAGGCCTCACCTATCTCAAATGCTGTTTCTGTTTAATCTCTGTCAAGCTGTTTTTCTTAATTCTTGTGCTAGACTGGTGGAAGGAAGATGGACATGGGTGGCTTCAGGTGGCCTCAGAGAGGATATCCAGTGTGAGAATCCAGCATATGGGATTGATGGTATCCACATTCAAAAACCCTAGGTAGAGGAACAAATTTCTTATATTCTCCATTTAACCAAATTAATCCACATGTTATATTATCCAAAGTCTAATTAGCCATTAGGTTAGAGATATTCTTTTACGTGTAGGATCGTTATAAGTTCTCCCTTACATATTTAACATTTTTGGATACTCAGTGTACTTTAATTTCACTTTTAATCTTTTTTTTTCCTTTTTTTTTATTAAATCCCGCAATCAGAGAAACCTGGCTGGCTTTAGACACTTTGGTTATAGTTTTTGAACTAAGTCTTTGACTGTTCTTTCTGCTGATTTACAGGACCTGACAGATGATTAAAGCTACGTGTGTCCAATCACCAAGAAGTTATTTCCCTTTCTACATTCCCTGATTGACAGGAAAGGTGAGAAATGAAAAGTTCAAACAGACAGTAGCAAATGAGATAATTTTAAATTTACCACTGTGAAGAGAAAGCAGTACTTTTCATTACCAAACAGACAAAAAATAGTGCCCCAAATGTCAAAATTTTGACACTGTGAGAAATTTTATCCAATTATGGTTTTGACTTTCTTTTCAATAGCAGGAACTAAGACATTGTTATGATGTATCCTAAGTTCAACAAAATGCATTGCATTATTTTATTGGTTTGTCCTTTGGAGACTCAAATGTGTTTTAATGCTGTGCAAAATTCAGAAAATCAATGGGGCAGGGCAGGGCAGGGCAGGGCAGGGCAGGGCAGGGCAGGGCAGGGCAGGGCAGGGAAGGGAAGGGAAGGGAAGGGAAGGGAAGGGAAGGGAAGGGAAGGGAAGGGAAGGGAAGGGAAGGNGGAAGGGAAGGGAAGGGAAGGGAAGGGAAGGGAAGGGAAGGGAAGGGAAGGGAAGGGAAGGGAAGGGAAGGGGAGTGGACTCTTGAGATAATTGTAAAAATAATTCCAGATAAAAAACATGACTAAAAGATAGATGATATAACAACACTAGAATATAGTCAGAAGTGGGTGTACTTGCTCTTGTAACTTGTTTGAGGGATGCTGAACCAGGAACTGCAGTTTAAATCCTGGGAATGAGTTAGGCAGGGAGACAGACTGCTTGCAGAAGTGGAGACTGCTGTAGCAAGTGTCACATCACTGAAGGTATTCAGAAGTTTCACATGCACAGACTTCTGTTCTTTAATCCCTAGTGGTCCAGGGTTGCAAAATACTGTATTGGGATTATGTGAGTCAATTTACTCCAGACTGACAACCTATCACACAAATACCTGCATCATGTATAGATATGGAGAAATCTGCACACAACTATGATGCTATGATGCAAATTTAGGTGCCTTTGGAAAGAGCACAGAGACTCATATTTCTTGATTATGCCTTTCATGAGACACTAACTGAACAATGTCCCTTCTCACTCATTATGCTGAAATTCTATTTCAGTGTAAACTAAGCTTATTAATTTTCCTAGTCTTTTCACAGCTCAACTTAGCCAGCAGACAACTGTTTAAGTCAAATTTGGACTACTGTTATTGTCCAGAAAATCCTTAAACTCAGCATTTGAAATCATCATTGCCTAATCAAGCACTTGTAGTAATTTAGAGTCCAGCATAGTTGGTCTTCTCATCATAACAAAACAAATAGCCAGTATTTTTAAGACTTTTAATTTTTTTGGTGTTCCTGAAAGGATATTTGCGGTAGGTTAAATTCATTAAGCTGTGACTTAAGCGATACCAGAACTTTGTGCCTTGTCTGCAATATTATATGAATCTATTGGAATATTAGTTCTAGTGGTTATCTGTGTCTGCAGAAATAACTTGTGTTTTTGTCACATTTATACACCAACAATAAAAAACAAGGAACAAATCCTGATGAGTGAGATGCAAGCAAATTTCATTTGTCTTTGTGTCTTAGAGCGTCAATAGGTATGCAGAATCTACAGCATCCACTCTTTTTCAGAAGTCTCTTGAGCAATCAGGATTCCATGAGATTACATTTCCCGCTTCAGTGAATATTTGGGAATGTATTGACCCACTTCATCTCATTTGGGATTATTTTAAGACTTGGAAGAATCAGTAAAAGAGAAAAGTAATTAGCAGGCTACACCCAAACTACACAGTGTTGTAATTCTCAAGCAGGAAACTATTGGCAAGTGACTAATAAGCCTTGTAGAGAGAGTTATGCTCTTTTATTACACATTCTCTGAAAACACTGAGCCAGCCTCCCACTACAGGTGGCTCACAGTGATGCAGAGAAGGAATTCAGTGCCTCCTCACTTTCAATATGTATCATAGTTTCAGAAATCCATAGACAGTTTGCCCAGGGAGCCTGTTAATGTTGTGTTCTAGGCACAATTTTATTCCATGTTTTCAGCCCTGAGAATAATTCTTGTCAATGAATTCCCCCATGATTTTGGGTTCAGCCAGAAATGCCAAAGAATTGGAATGCATATGCTAGCAGAAAAAGAAAAAACTTTTATACTTTAAAATTATAGATTTTTATTTCAGTCCCAATGTACTTCCGTATTTCAAATGATTTGGCTCTTCATCTTTGAGATAAATGTAATAAGATTAACCCGAATTTTTGTCCCAGCTATTTTAATTCCCATGTACACTGTATGCAGTGTTGGATTTGGTCATGTTCCAGGCTCATAATGGCATTACAGCAGGACCTTCTTTGAAAGTGCTGTGGGATCTAACCTTGAAATACTTCCCTATTAAGACCGTGATTTTTTATATTTTTCCCAAAGGTTAGCTAGTTGGTCAGGCTTTCTCTTTTTTTAATGGCAGTTTTACATCTGCAGAGCTCATGGTACTACTGAGTCCACCTCAYAGTACTACTGAGTTCACCTCATTTTCCCCATAACCCAGTAGGTATGGTGGAATTTCAGGACAGTACATCCTCCCTTCCGTAACAAGTTTGGAAACAGCCTTGTATCTCAATATTGAAGTGATTAACTTAATATTTCTTTCCTATTAAAAAAAAGTTTAAAATTATGAGGCTATAGAGATTCATATAAGATTTCCTTTAGTATGTCAAATAATTCTTAGTTCTAGGATTATCCATGAAAGACAAGAAATGTGAAACATAAGCTCTGTCCTCTGTGGGCAGATTGCCTCTGGCAGCTAAAACTGAAGGAATGGACTTCGTTACCCTACATCTCAAAAACAGCAATAGTTGCAAAAGTCACAATATTGCCTTAAGGTTATTTCTTATCTTACCAAATGCCTTGAGGGGACAGTCGATCTTTGTTCTCTCATACACACTGAAATACAGCTCACATTCATTTATTAAGGGAAGGAGAGGTAAGAATTTTTTATATTTTTTAACTTCTTTAGAAATACATTTCTATAAAATTTCATATTAATACATGACATAAGAAAATCTATATACAACAAAAGAAAGAATGGTTTGTTTAAGAAATACTGTTCTTCACCATTGAATATATTCATGCTTACTGAAGGTGGACTTGTTTGGATCACTTAAAAATATACCTTTCTCACCAATATAAGTGCACCAATATAAGTGGTGACACAAAATATGGCATTAAGAACAGCAAAGCGTACATCAGCTTGCTTATTTTTCTCTTTTATTAAAAACTGTGGGTTTAGAAATAACTGTAATCCAATAATTTAAAATCTGCTCGATGTTTTTCAGTTTGAAATTTTGTCTAGTACAAAATGCTGACAACAGTTGTGATAAAGACTTCCATTTGAATTTCAGCAATATAGAGTTCTGGTTCTCAACATCAGAGATAGATTTCTCTGCTKAGAGTAAACAGGAATAGCTGCTGTCTGGGTATGGGCGCACACAGAAGATGTCAAATATCACAGAAATGTTTTATGCTTTGCTATAAACTGTGTGTATGTGCTATATGTGCAATTCCAAAGTTAAACCAATGATGAAATATATTAACATTAATATTTACATTTATATGAAAAGTGAATGTGCTGGCCTAAGACAAAAGAGAGCCAGGAGATGATGGCCTATCATTTTAACAGCATCTAAGGTATCAAAAGGGCTTTACAATGGAAAGCAAACTAAATCAGTGCCAATGTTTCACAGTTGTAGAGTCTATAGGTCAAAGCTTCCAAACATCTTTTCTAAAATCATCCCAGTCCAAGACCACTGTCATGACTAAATATCCAACTTGTATGGCAAATATAAAACATGCTAATGATCTAAGGATTTGCATTATACATTTAGCCATTTTGATTTAATACAGGGGTCAAGGTGGAGAGACACAGCTAGAAAAAAGTAAAAAAGGTAGAAATGTGCAGTAGAAAGGAATTTTCACCTTCAAGGATAGTCCAGTCACCAAGCCTTGTTTAAAGCTGAACTTTCCATCTTAGAAAGAGAGAGTGGAGAAAATGCCTTTAAAGTCAATAATATACCGGTTTCTGTATACGTGTCACTAGGACGAAACAATTCAATTGAGAGTCAACAGGAGGTGAGTAAAGACCATTACATGAATGCTTGTGGGCAAGCTGCAAACATTCCTGGATAATCTCTAGCTAGCTCTGAGAGGAGTGAGAAATCAAACAGTGAGCCAGACTGGACAAAAGCAAAGGGTAATTTACGTTCTGAAAATGTGGGGGAAACAAGAAGTACAGAGAAAGCCGTTCTATTAGAAATTTCATCATTTCTCAAGATGATGTGAGCTAACGGTTGCACCAGCATGTGACCCAAGAAGGGAAAAATATCCAATATATCCTGTTGTCTGCTTGGGACGTAGCTCTTTGATYTGTTCAGACATCCAAAAACATTTCTTCTAGTACTTGTTCCGTGCTTCCTTTTGTGATCTTCTTAAATCAAGAAATATCTTCTGACATGTAATTCAAGCTTTCAAAATGTTTCAAGTCCCAGTTCAGACGGACCCAGGCATAAAGCATCTTCTTTCATAGCAGAAAGAACCTCCTGCCTTGACAGCTAAGGCATCCTTGTTCTTAGTGAGCTGGARGGCTGACAGGAGCCAAGGAGAAACCAGCTTTCCTAAAGGCTGTATCCTGCCTTTGCAAAAGTCTGTGACTTCCACTCTGTTGTGAAGTAATCATACGGATTACTGCCTCCCACAGAAGTAATGTCCCTCATCTAGAGATAAGTGCTCCTGTCTTCCTGCTTCCCTTGGGTTCAGACCTTTGTAAATACAGGGGTGCCCATTTGGAGTAAGCCCAAATCACTGAGGTCCAAGATGGGTCCGAGGCACTGCAGATCGCCAGGACTTTGCAAGTGGGAGAGGTGCTGCTATGAAGCCAGTCAGCTCCACCTGGAGCAGGATTGGTACTGCTCCTGGAAGCGCACCAGACAGAACCCCTGTCTCCAGGATGAACCTAGGCACAGGAAAAGGAAGAGTGCATCATCAGAAGTACCATTCTCCCATATATGTCAGCAGTCTTTCTCACTTAACTTTCTAGTAAGTCCCATATTTCTAGCCCTACGTTTATTTACATTTTATTTTGCAAAGCTGATCTTGGTCATGAGTAGAGCATGCAGGCACTAATGAGAATACTTTTTGTGATAAAGTCTGGAGCAAATCCGGAGCCATGTGTATCACTGTGTATGATTTATTTAACGTTTATCAGATCACAGCAGTGTTTATAGTGACAGCCAATATGCAATTCTCATTTAAACTAAAAGAACTAGTGTGCCCTCATGTTTTTCAAGTAATGTCTGACTTCCTTTTTTATCCTGCTGTAAGGAATGCCATCAGCATTTCTGTTGCATGGCTGTTTCTACCTACAGTAAAAGCCTATATGAGTAAATACAGGTCCTAACCTTATAAAAAAGATCATTACCTCTTTGAAGAAGAACATAATGAAGATGATCAGTAAGTTTCACAGAGGATGACGGTTCTTGCTTGTTGGCAATTATCCTAGAAAAGGAAAATATGATAGTATGTATGAATTATATAAGCTATACTATACTGATGGTTCAGGGTTTTTATGGTCCTTTTAATCTTATAGGCTACAAATATCTCTTGAACTAAGAAAAAAAAATCAGAAAGTTTCCCAAAAGACAAGAATGCTACTACCGAGAGCATGGCTTTTCTGACAAGTGCCAACTGACAGTGCCAATGATTCTAGCTGCATACATAAGATATAAAAACATCTTGCAAAGAGTGTGATGTTCAAATTCTGTTATGAATTTTAATCATAGAAAAATACGGTAGATGACTGTGCAAAAATAGTTACTTCTATTTGCCTGCGTACATCAGCCTTGTGAATTTTGAGAGACAGTGATTATATCAATATTTAGGTGTGAATGCAACCAACTATGATCTTTGGTTAATTCAGATTTATTTTGSTGATAAATATAAGTAATCCAATGCATCGGTTGTGACAAAACAAACGCATTCACTACATATGTAACTAGCACTGGGAGAGGCAATTCTGCTGTCGATCCAGTCCTATTTTCAGTTTGGGGAGGAAGTTTGCTGCATACAAACTTGACTGCATATTTAACAACATAAGGAATCCCCTTGGATCAATTAATTATTTTTTGTTTGCATTTCCATTAGGTAAAGTTTTTTCCCAGTTTGGCATTTCTTACCACAGTTACAGAGCCAATGCAGGATTTATGCTGCATATGTTTTCAGCAACCACAAATCTAACATATTCAGAGAGATTTTTCTCTGCAAACCAAAATTACATAATCAGTTTTTAAGCTGCTACTTCTTACTGAGTATTAGATCCAAACTCACACTCTTTCTGCCACCAGCATTTATGATATTTGATGTTTCGAATGGAATATATATTAACTTTATTAACTTTTGTTTGTGTTGACTTGAGTTTAGAAAGGGTTTATGGGCTGTGAAAGGATATATTGCTTTTTAGTACATCTAGGGAAAATGGTGGGAGAGGTAGTTGGATAGAATGCCACAGAAGGATATAATCTTGCAAAAAGCTCCAGTGACATCACACCAACAAGAATGTTGACCTGTAATTTTCACTCCACTCTCAATCATTTAAAGAAAGGAAAACACTATAACTTTCATTTTCTTGCTGTGACAGAAAGTTCACAAAATTTTAAAACTGCAGTGAGGGTTTTTTACCTTTTATCAATTTGTGGGTGTAAATTTAATTCAACTCTCCCAGCTGACACAGGTTGTGACTTAGAAGGCAGAAACCACAGTTTCTGTATTTAATAAAATTAAAAAACATCTGATTATTCACTCTTGATAAGGATCTTCAGAGTCTTTGGAACAAGAAATTGCTGCAAGGAAAGCAGAT
The DNA here is from genome assembly GCA_018881555.1 of Amblyornis subalaris. Taxonomy (NCBI): domain Eukaryota; kingdom Metazoa; phylum Chordata; class Aves; order Passeriformes; family Ptilonorhynchidae; genus Amblyornis; species Amblyornis subalaris. The sequence goes on from JACAXG010000109.1 coordinate 567,348, forward strand.
AGGAAACTGGATGGGAAGGACACAGGTACTGCTGCTTGCACAACTGAAACGGGCAATAAATGCTGACCATGAATGAAGTCAACATAAAATCATGAACAGGAAAAAAATTAGCATATTTCAAGTGTGGGCAAACAGCATCGACTTTAGAGAGTCTTGTTGTCTATGACAGACTAGACTTTGATGAAAGGAAAAGGAATGTAAAATGAAATAGTGGTAGGGGATTGATTTGTTTATTTGTTTTCACCTGAATTGTTTTCAGTCCAAGGAAGTACAGTAAGTGCTGGTGCTAACTACCACTCTTTGGGAGTGGTATAGTTTATATTTTCATTTATTCAAATACTCTAGTGAATGGCTATGTGACACTCATATATTATTGTTTCAATATTGGTCAACATTGCGGAGGTTTAGGTGTGCTGGAAGATTAAAAAAGTCATTCCAGCTTGGAATAGAATTGCCAAAATGAAACATTATCTTGACAAAGAAGTCCCAGATCCCTGAACTTCAATCTGGATTTCAGAGAGGCATAAAGACCACACGAGCCATGTTCCATAAATCCCACCCTTTCCATTTAATTAGCTTTCATACTTTGTTCAGCTTCAAAGGCATTTAATCATGTGCAGATTGAATATTGCAGCTAGATTTCCAAGATACAATAAAATATCTAGTTCTACTTTTACTGGGGTCTAGGGTCTAATTGCACTTACTCGCAGCAGGATCATACCCTATAACAAATAATTCCCTGGCAGGCAGGGATGAAGACAAAAATTTAATTTTAGTCCATAATGCTTTTATTCACTGAGCTTGGTCTGGTGGGGATGGAGTTAACTTTCTTTATAGCAGTCACTGTGCTGCTGTGGTTTTGATTTGTGACTAAAATGCTGGTGTTCACARACTGATGTTTTGACTGTTGCTGAACAGGACTTGCACAGTGTCTCTGTTTTTCACTCTGCCCCTCACAATGAGTAGGCTGGGAGCAGGAGGCTGGGAGTGGACACAATCAGAACAGCTGTCCCAAGTTGACCAAAGGGATGTTCCATGCCATATAACATCACATACATGATTAAAAGTGATGGGGCAGACTTTCCAAGGTGGATGTTGTCCAGAGACTCACTGGGCATTGGTCTGCTTCTGAGAGGAGTCGAGTGATTGCCTTTGTATCGGTAGGGTTCTATTTGTCCTTCCCTTTATTTATTAAACTGTTTTTATCTCAACCCAGGAGTTTTCTCACTTTTGCTCTTCCAGTTCTCCCCCCCCACACACACCCCATGCTTCCTAAGGGCTTTTAATTGCATGTCTTTTCTTCTTTGTCAGTGACTGCATCATTGTTTTTCTGTGTGGGGCATATTACAGTGCTATACAGTGCCAACTGAACTGAGAAAATTATTATTTATAACTTGCAGATTCAAAGTGGCTTCTCATATTATACTGTAAACATCAATGATAATGTTTGGGCAAAGGTTATAAGATTTTATTCTTAGAATCTAGTTTTCAAAGTGGTGCACTAAATTCTTCCCCTAAATTCTGTCTCTGATGGTTTTTTGGTAGCTAAACTTTGTCCGTATACAAATGTAGTCACGTTGTTCAAATGCAAAAGTGCTTCAAAAAACTCATGCCATAGTCTGTACTATAATATTCTTGCTAGTTTTTGCTTGCAGTCCACACTATTGTGCTTAACATTTGATGGGTGTAGTGGAAATATCCAAATGTATAAAGGGCTTAGAACTCAACCAGCCTTTAGCACTTTATTTTCACATATTTTGTGTTGTTTCAGGCAAAACAAAGTTACCTTCAATAATGTATGCTATATATGTTATATCAGATACACTTAATATTTCTGAATTTTTACAGTATATTCATACACCCACATACCAGTTTCAAAATTACTGTTGAAGCAATGCAACATTTTAAAAGATGTGATAAAAAAAACATAGCAGCTCAAGGCGTTTCTGTCCAAGTTGTTTTCCATTAAAGGTATTGTTTGATATCATTCATCTTCACTATGTTGTGTTTCCTTTGGGCTTCTATTACTATACCTGCTATGTCAGTTCCATTGTACCAATAACAGTGATTTATCAAGCACATTAAATCTGCAGTATCTCTAGCTAGAAAAGCTAGTTTTTCAAATATTAAATCTCTGACGTGTCACATTTAACCTGCCCTGAACTCCTGAAACAACTCCATGCTGCTTTTAAATGAAATCAAATCAGATTTTATTAGCAAACTTTTTACCTCAGTGTAACATAAAACATCAGCTGCTGAAGTTAGATGTCTCACAGAAACTTAAGAATTACTTATACAAGGGAAGCCAACTTTTCCCAAAGAGTCTGTCCTTCTTAAGCTTATCTTTCCCCTTACTCTCTGATATGTCACTGTCTCCTTCGATTTTCTCTCAACATAAAATTTCCTGTCTGTCTCCTAAGATGATTTCTGCCATTTGTGCCTCCCTGGGCACAGTGTACCAGGCTGTGCAGGTTAGCTTGTGTTACTTTGTCAAACCARTTCCTGGTTTAGAACTATCTATTAGATCATCCTGAAGTCTTCCCTTTTTCTGTGATCACAAATGTTGACACATCTAAGAGAGCACAGGGAGGAACAATAAAGACTACAAGAAGATGCTAAAGGAAAGATGAAAAGAGCAGAGCACATTTAGCTTTGCCAGATATAAATGAATGGATGTAAGATGACAGATACAATTGTAAGTAGTTAGAAGAATTTTTCAGGTTTGTCAGAGGAAATAATCAACATTCACGGAATAAGTGTATATGATGGATGTTTTTATAATGGTAGATATAATGATGTCAAGTGTTTCTGAACACACAGGGAAAGAAAAGTTTCTGTTTTGAAGAGCTTGAAAAGTAATTGGGCATTTTCTGGAGTGGGGCAAGAGTGAACAACTAGCACCTGTGGGCTTTTTTCTACTGTAGGTTGTGTGGACCATCTGTCCTTCTGAAAGTCTTTTCTCTCTCCTAACTCTTTTTGCCTGCAATAGATTAAGTAAGAGCAATGAAGAGAAACACAACTAAATGAATATTGACTGAACTAGATATACATAGAAGTGCATCTTCAGAGGAATAATTCACATTTTCTTGCACATACTTACAGATAGGTGTAAGAGCTCCTTGCTAGCTTATTTCTTTAGAGTTGATAAGACTTCTTTTGGGGGAGGAGCTGATTCCTCTTTTGAAGGAAAGTTATTAAGGTTATAAGCTATCTACCTTTTAAATTTTTTATAACATTTTCCAGCAGTGCAATTTCTAAACTATAGAGAGTAGTATAAAAGCTTTGTGCTGGCTTGATACACATGGATGAGTTTCAGCATCTAATAATAAAAGATGTATTTACTATATCTCTGATGTAGCTTTAAAACCTAAAGTGACTTTATCCCACTCATAAGTAATCTCACTCTGTGCCAAATCTCCATTTTATTTCAGTCAATTGAAAAACTCCTTTTACCTGCAATATAATAATACAGACCCAATAGATATAGCCTTTAGATAAGTTATCGTCCATTCCTGTTAGGCATGGCTATCACTTTCAATGTAAGATTGTATGCCAGGGGGCTGAACAACCAGCCGAGGAAGATGAATAATGTTCTTACCAGCGCCAGACTTTCAGTACCTGTCCTCAGGGCTTACTGTTATTGATTTATAAAACAAAATATTTCAAACAAAACATCCAGCYGGAAAGAGCCAGAAAATTTCCAGCTTCATCCCAACTATTTCTGCCCTTCAGGCAGGGTGATAAGGTGGAAATCCTGGCTATTACCACCTCACCTTAATAATTCTCTGACAGTTTCCTCTCTGCATGTATACCATCAGGAAGTTCTTTAATTTCTGTGGAATACTTTTCACAAGGGTGAAATTATTACTATTTTCATATGGAACATAGAAAACAACCATGTGATGAGAAATGGAAGATACAGGCATGCTTTTAAGCTTGCTTTATTTGTTGTTAATTTAAAAACACTGAATTGCTGTTTATAGTTATCTTGTGCAAATAGTGAGAATATTCAGCTGCTGGGTTGTTTCACTGTACCAGCTCAACATCTTAGGAACAGTCTTGCATTTCTATTTTTAAATCCATTCTCTGCAACTCTTAGATTACCATTGAAAGGTGGAGATGAAAAGCAACACACTATTATTAACTCTTTCATGAATATATTTTCCCTGAACTCTGATACAAGTAGGGCCCAGATTGGAAATGAAGGTGAGACATCAGGCTAAAGAACCACTATTTCACAAGGTCCAGTGGAAACATATAGCATGATGCAACATCCCTGATTCACTTGAATTTCCTAATAATCCTATGCTTCTTACTATTATTTTACAATTAGATAGCATTAAATAAACACGCATCTTAGAGCATGCCGTTTCAGAGGTCTCCTCAAGACCAGGAGGTTTCCATCTTCATTAACCTGCCTGAGCTTTGCAAATAATACCTGGCATTTCAGGAGACTTAAAGGACATGGTAGTGTGCATGAAGATCTAATTCCATATTCTTTTGATTCATTGAGTAAAGTTTGTTTAATTAGGTGAGAGCTGTACTCACAGGTTCAGGACATCAGGAACCAGAATCAGAATGGCCCTTTCACCACTTCACTTTCTTGTGCAGTTACAATTACATTGGGATAAATTAATGTCTTACTCAACATGTAATTTATGGCTATTTTTCTAATTCTCCCATTATACTAACCTACTAATGCATAAACTATCCAGATTAATTGATTGTTTTTACACAAACACAAAACAAAAATTAAAATATTATGGAGAGAAAATTATTCAGCAAAATCCTGGTTATTATAGTTAATGAAGAGTGTCTTCTCTACCAGTACAATTCTCTCACGTTTGCAGTCTCTTCCAGAAACTTCATTTTAATTTGGGAAAGGAGCAGATCTGACTGACAGGAGCAGAACTAGGTTTGGCTGAACCTTTTTTCTGATGAACAAACCCCAAACCTCCTTGAACTCTGGCTCTACACATGATTTGATTGGGTCAGATTGTCCCACTATCTCCCCAAGTACTGCAATCAGACAGTTGTCAGCCAGGAAAAGGTTATGTAGCAAAAGCAATGTAAATTTCATTGCATAGAGTAACTGCTAAAACTTTTCTACTTAAGTGGAAGCAGCAGGGAGTTTGGCAGTGAGAATGCAACAGCCACATACACTTTGTGCTCCCTGAAGTAAAGGTTCCTTGGGGTTATGTGAGGACTGACATGAGTAGCTTCAAATATGAATAAATTTCCTCATCTCCTGGGTATCAGTGAGAGGAGATGTCTTGATAAGAATGAACATTATTGTTTCATATTTTAAACTTGGTATATGTGTAAGTTTTAATCAAACATTGTGGTTGTAGAAAATGACAAAAAGGTTTTAATAAGGTCAGATACAGAACTTGTGAATGAGTCTTCTCCTATAAAGCCAGGTATTTTCTCAAAAGTATGTAACAGGCTTTTAATCTCCAGATTCCAATGCCAAGTGTATAGCTGGACCATCTTCTTTGGACTAAGCATGGAGTGAATTGGTTTGCAATGAAGTCAGTCAAAAGCTGGCAAAGTATCCATTACTTATATGGAAGGGCAAAGTATCCATTACTTATATGGAAGGGACTCAAGCATCTTGTTGGATTGAGATAGGCAGTATGATTAATTGTCAAGAGACAGTCGGAGAATTTCTGTGAATTTCTGGCATTCTTAGAGAAGTGTTCACCAGCATTGTATGCACTTCACAGAGGACTGTCTCCCCTTTTTTTTTTGATTGATCTTTTCTTCTTCATGCGGAATGCAATTAGTGATTTTGTAATACTGCTTGATTTCATCCCCACATTGTCATTTTTCTACTAAGAACCTTAATGAAAATATCTCAAAACACTGAGTCCCAAATATATCTTATAGAAACTCCGCTGAAAATCTCCTAGACAATAAACTCTCATTGTGTTTTGTGAGTTCTTCATCCATCTTACCATTTCTCTGTTCTCTCTTCACCATCATCAATTATTTCCTTTAAGTCAAATGAATTTATTTATGGAAAAAGCAAAGGAAATTATTAAATTAGTGTGGCATGATATTCATTTGTTAGAACTATGCTGCATTTTATTCAGTTTTTAATTTGTACCCACGTTACTTTACATACTTCTTCAAGCCTTTTTAAAGTTTTTCCTAATCCTTGTGAAGGTATACATGATGGGAAATCCCCAGGACATTTTTCCCTCTGTTAATATAGCTTCTCTCTGCCTTTGTTTTTCTCTATGACTGTCCTTCAAAAAGGAAGGAAGGAAGGAAGGAAGGAAGGAAGGAAGGAA
>JACAXG010000109.1:573778-618442 GCA_018881555.1 Amblyornis subalaris
AGAAAAAGAAAAAGAAAAAGAAAAAGAAAAAGAAAAAGAAAAAGAAAAAGAAAAAGAAAAAGAAAAAGAAAAAGAAAAAGAAAAAGAAAAAGAAAGAGAAAAAATATGCTAAGACACCCCCATTATCTTCTGGGTTAGGATTATTTTCTGGGTTCGCTGCTTCACAACTAGCGTACCCTTTGCAGGAGTAAACTCCATCTCCATATTCATGTGTATGTCTGGATGGCCAACAGTGTCTGTAACAAACACTGAAGCTAAATATTAACTCAGTTTGGGAACTATGCACTAGCTCTTCTCTCTGGTATCGTCATTATTTAGTCACCTCCATGTTCTGTCCCCAAGACCAAGCTTGCTTTGTTTTAATACTTCCCTGTGCTTCTTCGCTTCTTGTCTGCCATACTTGATGATCATCCCTCGTTTTCCCCACTCCTACCAGATGCTATATATAGTCTGAATATTTGTCTCAAGGTGTTCATGCTGTAAGTGTAGAGTTTCTTTTTCCAAGGATTTCTCTGTATTTTTCTGAGATTTAGATCCTGAGTACTTATAGTACCTTCAACTGAAATTAATTATTGGTTTCTGTCACAATTCTGTCCCTCAGCAGTTTGCTCAATCTTCCCCAACTTGTTTCTGGTTTTGTGTTTTTTCTCTTTTTCTTTTTTGTAATTTTTTTCCCCCAAGTCTGCCATTTTAAAATCAAGTACTTTATTATTCCCACATATTTACCATTTAATTTACAGCCTTCCAACTTTGGTTATTTTTAATACCATCTGTAGTTTATGTATTTACTGAAACAAAGTTTGAAATATTTCCTCTTTTGCATGTTAATTTTTTGAGTTAATCTCTCAACTACAGTGTCCAGGATTAAATGATTGTGTGAATATTTGTTTCATTTATTTCTCAGTCCATGTCTAGTAACTGGAGATTCTCATAGATATATCACTACTGGAATTATTCTTTCCCTCCAGAAACACCATGAAGTTCTTTATCCTTATCTATCTGACCCAAAACTTCCCAGTGTCATGCTTGTAATTGATCTTTTATCATGTCCCCACATGATTTTGACTCCAAAAGATTGTGTTTTATGCATCTCATATCTTTCTTATTTCCTGAAATCTTTCATATCCTTAAAATAGAATCACCTTATGTCTTTATTTCTGTCAGTTCTGAGCAATGCAAATCTTTTCATACCTGTGTTCTGCCATGGCTGCTGTTCTAAAATGCTTCTGCTACCTGGAGAATGTTATTTCTCTGSTCCTGCACCAAGAGTTCTTGTTTTTCAGCTTTGCCACTGAGACTGCTGGCATCAATATCTAGCATTTCAATTACTTTCTACTGACCAGAAACTAATTTCCTTAGCTGGATTAATCTTTCACTATCAGTTTCAGCTAACTGGCTAGAGCTCTCATCTGTATGAGTACCTTCTGCATACTATCCATTCTCCTGACCACTGATAATCTCTTATCCACTGCTATGCCTTATCTATCTGATTTGTTTTTCCCTGTATACTAAAACTACAAAAAGATGTGTAGAAAGGTTAATAAAACAGAACATTAATCCTCAGAAGGGGAAGTAAATATTTTTCTTTAGTTTAAAAAGTCATCACAAAATTTTCTTTTTAAGACCATGGATTTGATCAAATTTGGGGGAAAGCAAGAATCGCTATGTAGTCATAAACTTAATTTCTTTTACCCCAAAATATCCATTAGGGCAAAATTATAAACTTTAGAAACTGTTGTTGATCCTCATCACCCCATTTCATTCCGTTTTCAGTAATCATGAATTGGATCTGAGCACAGTGACAACTAAAGAAGGCTGATTTCTTTCCCTCAAGCTCTATGGTGGAAACTGTTTTCATTTAAACTCCTTTCTGAAATGAATGTATACTGGGCATTTGTAGAACATATGAAAGCCAGCTACTACAGAGATGCCTAAGAGCCTATTTACAGGACTGGAAATGATTGAGATACCATCACTTATTGAAATACACCTTGTAAGCACTTTAATTCAGATTTACTGCTGAGATGCAGTAAATGCATACAATTTGTCCATTGCAAGTRTAAGGTAAAATGGATTAATTTATATAATCTGAAAACTGTTAAAAAATAAACTTGAAATTATGTTTAAACCTATGTTCTTCAAGTTTCTGTTTAGGACTATGAAGTGATGGATGGCTATACTTTGCTTAGAGTAACAACCCAACAGTGTTAGAGCCGGCTGGCTTACAAGACAATAAAATTTTCATTTTCTAATTATGTTGTTTAACACTTAACTGTTTTGATTTAATGCACAGYGGTTTAGTTTTGTATTTTTAATTCCCCCTTTTCTTGTTTTCTATAAAATTAAAGAGACATTGAGTTACTGTTAGTTGAACGAGCAAAAGGGCTCAAGATCTACATTAATCAGTCATTCAGATACACTAAAACATTTCCTTATATATGCCTCTTGATTTTCATTTTCTAAATTTTATTTTAAAGATTTTTTTCACCTTTTAAGACAAATATTTGTTTTAAAACAAGAAGTCATTTCAAAACAAAAAGGATTCTTACAGTATGGTAGACATTTATGTGGGAGAATCTACAAGTACTGAAGTTGCTTGGGCTCTAATTAAGATTTTGCACAGGGTTTTGCAGAGAAGAGTATTTCATTGTTCCTCCAAACCTCTGTGTTCAAAAGACAGGCAACAACCACAGAGAAACCTCTCTCTTTTTTTGGATCAGATTCAATCCACCTACTGCAAGACTCTGATGGTTACAGTGTGCTGTTTGACCTCTTTCTGTGCTCCCTCTTCCAGGAGAGAAAGCCTCTGGCACTATCAGCATTGCCAGCAGGTCTCCACAGCTGCATCTGCTCTCCTCAATGTGCCTCGACACACGGAGTTGCCAGAAGCCTTCTCTCTTCACGGCTCAGCAGAGCACAGACAACTCTGTCAGCAATATGGGGCTTTCCTCTTTTCCTTGCAACACTTCCACCCCAGATATCTCAGAATCACAGAATCACAGATTCAGAACATGCTGAGTTGGAAGGGATCCACAAGGACCACTGAGTCCAACTCTTGGCCCTGCACAGAACCATCCCCAAGAGGCACACTAGGTGTTTGAGAGTACTGTCCAAGCACTTCTTGAGCTCTGTCAGGATTGATGCTGTGACCACTTCCCTGGGGAGCCTGTGCTCAGCCACCCTCTGGGTGAAGAACTTTTTTCAAATATCCAACCTAAACCTCCCCCGACACAACTTCAGGCCATTCCCCCGCATTGGTAAGTTCTGGCCCAGCATTAGACCAGATAGATGCTATGCTTTCACATGGCTTGATGCTAAACATGATGCCCAGTGACTTTAGGTTGTAACTGACTTTATATATTTGAGAGGGGAAGTGGAAGAAAAATCACTATTTGCACAGAAACAAGAAAATCTGGCTTTGAGAGTTTCAGTCCAGGGCTGAAAAAAAATAGGACAAAGTAAATAACAGGTATCTGTAAATCTATCTTGCTGAGATAATAATTATAAACTGACTATGGTTCCTTGTTTCTGCAGTATTAACACACAGGAAATTACATTAAATAATAATTATTTTTCTAAAATTATGAAGTCCATTTCATGCTGGAGTAGATTAATTGAATACAATAGCATACACATATACACATATATTTAATTCAATTTTACAGAATGCTTTTATTGCAGAGATCTATAAAGGTACATATCTTGGCTCTGCTAAGCTTTGTAGGGACCTCTTCATTAGTTTCAATTTATATGGATATATGTCTCTTGTAATGCACTTTAATTTGTGAATTCAAAGCCACAAATAGCATCTGTGTTCCCATCAAAACATAAATTACATCTACAAAATTAGATCGAAAGGATTTATAGCAGTACATAGTCAAATTCCTAAAGACCAGCCTCTGTTTAATGCTGGAGATGCTTGAAAATTCCAGGCACATCAGGTGCCAATACTAATTTTCACTAAGTCTCCCAAAATCAGCTTTAGGATAAGCCCTAAAGCCCTGACAGATAGTGCTGAACAGCTGGATGTGTTGCTCACACCCAAACTCTGCCAGATGCCCTCGGTAAAGGTATTTCTCTTTCTCAGAGGTCATGCCTTGGTAAGCTTGCTCAAGGCCACGTGAGGAGAGTGCTCTTAGTTCACAGGTCCATGGCCAAGAGCACCATCCAGGTTGGGGAAGGTGAAGGAAGCCCAAAAGGAGGGCAAATGTACAAGGGAACAGATTGTCAAAACAAAAATATAGACACTGAGAGCAYGGCCTCTGCTTATCTCCAGATTATCTCTTTCTAGTCAGCCTCTGTTTACTGCTATTTGCTGAATCACTATCAAAAGAAKAAAGAAGATTTATCTAATAACAAAGTTCCACCTACTCTTCTCGACTATTGGCTTAGACCAAAAAAATACTTGTCTCTTTTAAAAATATTGGAGCATGTACATGTGGAATGTTTGGAGAGGAGAGGAAGAAAAGTGAAAGGAAAATGACATATCCTGTCTGGTTTTTTTGTCCTGACTGTGAATCAAAAAAATTAGGTGTAACCTTTGGGAACACACAATGCAGTCCTCCAATACCTCTCTGCTGGACCAGTGTGTGTGAAAGTCCTCCTCAACAGTTAATCCTGGAATTTAGTGCAGTTTCATTTCTCTGCTGGCTCTATGGGGTGAGTTCAGTTATTTGTCTGAAACAGGATTTTTAAAGAGCTACTCTCTTTGGTGGTGTGAGAGAGAAGCAGAGAGACACACATGCACTCTTGCGATCTTCAGTGCCTGGAGGCATTTCCTATTTCTTGTAGCAGTGAACTTATCTGTGCTCCTTCAGAGGGCAAAAAAAGAGATGAAATAACTTCTACTTTATTGCCAGCCTCAGAATGTTTCTGTGCTACCCTTTCCTGTCACCCAGCAAGGGCTGCATTCTCCTTAGCAGTCCCAGGTGATTAAATACCGATTTCTCTTAGACTGGAGAAAGCTGCTTTTGGGTTAGGAGTATTAAAAGCTAATCACAAGGAACAGTCCTACATGAGAAATCTTCAGCAATTTTCTGTCCTCWTTATCAGTGGGATAATCAACTGAATTATAGAATCAGCTTTTTTCCAGACAATGAGCTCTCTGAAGTAAACAAGACAAAGCAAAGGCTTTTCACTTTCCTCAGTGATTCCTCTGGGCCACCTGAATTGCATTTATAGTCCTAATTTTCCAAGAAGCCAGCACTCTCTCAAGTAATTTAAATGACTTGGCCACAATTTTCAGAATTGTTTGGATCTATCACCTTCCTGCATTTCCAGCTGTGCAGGGTGAGCTTTCTAAWGCTGATCAAGAGAAGCCAGGCAGAGTATGCGTCTAGGTCACATAGAAAACATGYATCTGTGCTTGTATATCCATATATTTTTCTAAGCTGTTAACCACTGTAAAATTCAAGCTCTTCCTGTACCTCTGTGAAGCAGGTTAATATCATTCAACACTATTCTACAAATAGGTTCTTTTAAAAATTTGCCATTCTAATTCACTGGGGATTCACTTTCCTAAGCAATTTCAGAGACCATGTCCCACATCTGTGAGTGACTCAGGTACTACCTCCCACTGAAAACGAGGGGAATTTTTATATATGAATTCCTTACGAGCTTTTGCAATATGTATCCTAAATAACTCGCTAGAGATCACAAAGGAATTATTATTTACTGAAATTAGGAATGTTGCTTTTGTTTCCAGAGGTCACATCTGGTATTCTTACTGCCTCCACAACCTGTCAGCAATTCTAACATTCCTCAGAAAACTGTATTGCTACTAATACTTTAGTAAAAACCACAGCTGTTTTCTGATGTGGCTGTCTTTTAGCACAAACCAAATCTGTTTTGCAGAGAACCCACCCTTTAATGAAATCTTTGTCAAGACAGAATTTTTTTTTAATGAGTGCAATGTTTGAAACAGTGGAGTAGCGCAGCAGAGAGAAATCATTTTGGTTCTTCTGCGTTAATTTTAGCAGATACATAATGATCTCTGATTATGTCTTGGAAGCCCCTCATGCAACTCACCGCTCCCTCTATGCACCTCAATTTATCCTATTTCTTTTATCCTGTTATATGCTGGCTATTTATGAAATTATTTAGGATATGTAGAGTGTGCAATAAGCATATGTTTTGGAATCATTCCAGAGTTATATTATTCTAAGGCTGTATATGAGCCCAAAGAGCACKACAAATTTAAAATGTTTGTAGAGGTGGTGGAAGCAAGGTGAGTTACATATATAGCCACTAACTCCCAGGGAAGCTAGAAAGAGTCTTTTGAGGTTTTGAACTGCAGTGAACTTTTTGAGCTGCAGTGAATTTTGGAAGAGTCAATCAAAATTCAAGACAAGCTCTAATACTGATGAGATTGGCACAGTTTAGGTAAAACCATACAGTAGGAAAAATCATTTGGATTATAAATTGATATCTTAGGGAGCATTCTGGAAGAGGCATGACTTGGAAAAATTAAAAATAGGAAACATTTGCCCTGTAATTATTATTYGTAAAATGTAGTCTGTAATCTCTCCTCAGAGAGTCTCCATTTAGGTTTACAAAGAACATTTTTCATAAGATCAGGTGTAATAATAGGTTTTTCACTTGTTAGCTGAGGAAGGAAGATTCGAAATACACAAGGAAGGTTCAAAATATGAGTAGCATATATGTAGATAATTTCTACATAAAAATGTGTATATATATATAATTGCAAATAATTATATATGACATAAAACTATCTATTTAAAGTGTAAAGCTGACAAGTTCAATGGGTGTGGCGGTGGTTTGGCCTGCAGCTTGGGACGCTGCAGAGGGTGGGCCAGCCACCTATAAAGTCTCCCCCTCAGTTGTAATAGTGAGGAAGGTCTCTCCCCCCTAAGCCCTGTTTTTGGTACATCCCCTGTTCACTTAGTCTGTCAATCTGTGTACCCCTATATGGTTTTGTTCTGGAAAGCTCTCCCTTCCTCGATGCTGTATTTGCCCTATTCCCCTGTTCCTCCCCTCACCTACTCTCACTGGTTATATGTATTGTAATCCCGCCTTTCCTCCTCCCTCTCGCCCTCATGTTATTGGCCCTCAGTGTTCTCTCCGCCCCTTGTCTGTGCAGTATATAATCCTGTGTCACCGGGTTCTTTTGGCTTTCCTTCCCTGTCCCTCGAATAAGCGCAATGCTTTTGGAACATCATAAGGAGAGTCCGCCTCCTGRCCCTTTACCTCCGTCTTAAAGCGCGGGCTGCGCGAGTGTGAAGCCAACACGTCTGCCTGCGCGGGCGTGATAAGGCCACAGCGTGCCGCGCCGAGGCGCTGCGGGACGCAGGATCGCTCTCGGGAAGGTTGCGGCACTTTACCATCGAGCGCGCCGCAACAAATGGGTTTGTTAAAAGGGATGAATATTACTCCGCTAGTAAACAGGATTAGAAGTCATAATTTCATAAAAAAACCCCACTTTAATCTTAAGAGTAAAATATTACATACCACCGTAATTACTAATTATTTCTCCTAGTGTTCAGATAATCCAGGTTTTTATTGTCAGCTCTTCTTTTTATTTATGCTGGGAAAGGGTTGGCTTCTATAATCTCTGGAACCAATTGTAAAATTTCTATCTGATTTTTGTATGAGAAGGATTCGGCTGACATCATATTGATCAACATCCATTGGTTAAACATTGAATTCAATCCTCTACCTAAATATAAATTTGTCAAAACCTAATGCATCTACTTGGTTGTTAGAAGTGACGTGGTATCGCAAAACTAGCTGTATTTCAAAATGCAGTTTGTTTGTCTAGGTTTTGTGAGGTATTCTCTTAGGAGCTGGTGAAGTATTTTTCTTGGGATGCTTAAAAATTACAGCTTTTTATACCTCAAGAGAAATTGTTAGCTGGTGGCTAAAGTTTCGGGGCAAATTAAAAACTATCGTTCCAGTTGCCACTCAAGCAACACCTGCAGTTCTTCCCTTCCTAGAATTTTGTCTAGTCCAGGACATACGAACACAAGTAAATAGCCTTATTTTACTTACCTTATTATTATTATTAACTGAGATGAAGACATGTCTAATGCTCTTACAGAAGTTCCAGATTAAATGACAATTGAGTGAGTAAGAAATCAAGCAGCCCATAGCATCTCCAGGATTTCAGAGAGTAGATGTTGGACATGCAGCAGTTCTTGGTTTTTTGAGGCCCTGATATGTCTATGGCAGTGCAAGGTAACACACCAACACTTGGTTTCTTTGTCCTTCAGTAAACCTGCACACCTGACAACCTGACATCAGTTTCATGCAGGGCAGTACATGTCATCAGTCCTTATGATGTCCTTACTGTCCTGTTTATGCTTTTTAGGTTGCCTGTCTGTGGAGAATCAGGAGAAACCAAATTGCACTTACAGAGAAGACGTCAAGTTGGCCAGCAATACTGGCCGTGTCCCTGGACGAAAAGCCAAATTCTGGGTGGCTGTCTCAGTAACAAAGTCAACTTTCTTTTTTCATGTGCTTTATTCTATTTTGCATACAGAACTTCTGTTATATCTCCTAGAAGCTAGCTTTATTCACAATCATTTTAAATAGTTGTCTTCTTTCACAGTAAATGATGAAGTGCTCCATTGAACTGAATGCTAGAATTTTATTTCTGATGCCATGTTTGTTTGGTTTCCTAACCAACTAAATAATGTGATGAACATCTATAATGAAAATGAAACAAACTATACAGCTTTTTAACAGAATTTAAACAGAACAGAATCCTGCTTTCCCAAAGTAGCTTGGGCTTACTTAGGTATTTTGCACTTTCCACAATAATACTACCACAAATTATCCCCAAGAGAGAAAGAAGACATAATTCTGGCTAGTACTGCTACTCCTTAAAGTTAAACAAACAAACAAAAAAATTCAGGTCTTTCTTGTTACCTAAGAAAGAAATATTTCAACCTTTAGTTTTAGAAGCTTAAAAGAGATCAGAACTGAAGACAGTCCTGTTTGTCACAATCAGATGCTTTTACCACATTCAGTTTTCCTGACATGGTAAAGAATTTCCTAGTGGACTTATATTTCCTTTTTTTTTTTTTTTTTAATTTGTCTGAACTGGGTTTTTTTTCGGCACTGGGACCAATTTTTATTTTACTTTTGTTCTTGTGCCATTTGTAGTTTGGCTGTGTTTGCCCTAGGACTACGTGCATAAAACTCATCTGATCTCCAATTTCCCCAAGAGCCAGGCAGCTCCTTGGAAKGTGAAGAAAGCAACAAGGAAAAGCTAAGCCTCAGCAAGAAGTTATTACAGAAAAAACACTAGTAGAGSTCAGGTACCTTTCAGATATAAGAGCTCTTTGAAGAGTGCAAGGAGAGGTTATTCCTAGCAAGGCAGCCTTAAATGTCTGGATCTCCTCAAGGCCCTCAGTGTTAGCACTTTTGTACATATACAAGCGGTGKATGCTCACCCCCACACAAAGGCATTTAGGCTTATGAGTCCTGCTGACTGGTAAATGGTAGAATTTCACAGGAGACCAGACTAGTTTTAGACTAGGAAGCTCTAATTTTTCACTGCATAGAAGTCAGGTACTAGTTTTCCTTTGCTGGATATCAGCCAGCAGTGAAAAATAACTCTTGAGAGTTATTTTAAAATAGGACTAGATGATTAGTGCAGGGTCAAAATGATTGTGGAAAAATAGTTTTTTTGACTCAAGGAATATAATGAGTCTGTTTGATCATCAGTATCTCATCTGATTTATGAGAGCCCAGAAGTCACAACTGCAGAGGGCAACTAAAATATTTTATGTGACTGATAATGACCATACATTCACCTCCTGAGGCAGAAATGTCTCCTTTGTATTTATTAGATCAAAAGTAACTCTTCCCCACAGCATTGTCCTTTCACCATGGAAATCTTTATATCCTAAAGGAAAAAGACATCCTTGTTTTTTTAAAACAAAAAGTTTTATGTTTATAAACAAGCCAACTCATACAAGAAAACTGAGATCTGACTATGGTGAGAGAAAACTGCAATAATTATGAATTGCAGTAACTACAATAAGTCAGTTATAAGAGCTATGAGTTCTTTCACAGGAGCCCCCCACCCAGACAGAACAAGCTGACCTAGGCACACAGTTCCTGCCTGGCACTCTTCTCTGTATCTGAAAGATATGTAAAGTTGTTCTAAATTGAAGCTGTAAGGAAAGCTACGTGGCTCTAGTTGGATTTCATTCTTCCCATCACTGCTAGTTATTTCACTGTTATAAAGTAATATTATAAATAATTTTTTCCGTGTTTTACCAATTTTAATCTCCATGGGTTTTGTACCAAAACTCAATAGAAATCATTTTCCTAAATAATTATGTAGATTTCAAAAATTGTTTGCTGTCAAACGGTTAAACCTATATAAGACTGAATCTTTATGTTGTACAGCACATGCAAAAATCCTGAAATGAAAAACCATACATTTTGACTCCGCTGCAGTAGAATCAAAATACACTACAGAAGGAAGAATAGATGCTATGGAAAAGCTCCCAGGTGTTTGAATTCTTTTGCTAACTGTTTTGCCTAATTTTGCTGAAGAGTGAAAGAGAAAAGAATTGTTTTATATGTAAACCACCTACTAGGGCACAGTAAAAACTAACAACCATCCAGAAATCATGATTTCATAACATGTAGGACAAACTTTTAGTAAACAGAAGTCACAAAGCTTATGGGTTACTGGTAAAGGGAACTGTCAACCTCAGGTCCTTCTTCCCAGCAGCTACCCTATGAAACAAAGCAAAGCCCCAAACACATCATCTGATGAAAGAAGCATAGAGTGCTCTGTGTGATCAAATGCATGACCATGACCTTGACTGCTTCAGCTCAGGGTATTCTGAAGCAAGAATAATAAGGATGAGGAATGTGTAAGGCTTCAACATGCTTTCAGGTTTCCAGTAAACATAAAAGCTGGTTTTATACAGAAGTTGTCATTACACACTAGCATTGTATTAGAAAGGGAAGGAGAAAAAAACCAACAAACCACAAGACAAACCAAAACCCCAGTACCCAAGCAGTTAAACTCCTCTAAATTATTTTGAAATTCCCTGAACTTCATGTCATTTAGGAGCTAGGAATACCTTTCTATTTGGGAAGTGTTGTGATATTGCTATATGATAGTATGAGTAGATTTCTATTCTTAATTTTTCCACATTTCTTATTCTTATCATTCTTACTTTACCTGCTTGGAAACTGGTAGCTTGCAAACAGCATTTAACCTTTCAAGGTTCAACCTTTCAATGTGTTAACAGTTACTTTAATCAAAATGGTAATGCTTTAAATTGCCTGACTTCATTTTTATTTAAGTTGAACACAATGCACACATTTTAAAGCAATGTACAATTTCTTTGATATAATTGATTTGTATTGATTTAATCAATGAATTTTAATGAAAAATCTCGAGTGTGAATTGGTATATGATACAAAAGCTAAAAATAATGAAAACCAGGGATAATTCACATAAAATTCTCCACTAGGACAAGTTTTCTGACTGAACTTATGGGAAGTTTTGTATAGATAAGGTGGAAGAATAGTAAAAGMGAATAGAGACTTTCTCAACTTTTAAGTATTATTTTATAGACTAGATTTTATATTTTAGAAGTCCTTAGAAAACTTTAGATCTATCTTTTTCATTACAAAAAGCAAGTTTATCTTTCAATATGTTATATCATCTATTAGTATTTGGTGACTGGTATCTGATGGCCTCGGTTCTATCAGAACACAACAGAACATTTGCATATTCTGCTCACATAATTTTGGGATCAATCACAAAAGTAAGAAAAAAACTGATGCTCAAAACCAGTGTCTGCATAATTCCATTCATATTTCATTCCTTTCTATCAGATACAGAAGAACACTTTGCACTTAGCTGTTGCTATGTCTCAGTTAAAAAGATTAAAATCTACAAATAATGAAATAAAAACATTTGCCAACACAGACAGGGGCTGCTTGGCTTGAGATACACTGGTTTACCTCCTGTATGGAATGTGTCTCTCGTATGTACATCCCCAAACAATTATGACTCAATATTTGTACCTAAAATCCAACATTTGGTGTGCATTACTTCTCACAGAGTTTATGTCTGTAAGGTCTGCTAACACAATGGCAAAGAAACTTCTCTGGTTTTCTGCAAACCTTTCTCTGGAACTTGTCACAATATCCAAATGCCCCAGAGCACATCCTACTTATGGCTGGAGGGTTCACCTCTATTTCTATAAGGCACTGCAAGGTTCCACATTTTTTGCTTTCACCTCTTGATCCACATTTCCTGCAACATTCAACCATCCTTGCCTTCACTGCTTTCTGCAATATTGTTTAACTCACTGAATGTTCTGGGGGCTGTTGCCCCTCAAAAGCACTGTGTTTCTGGGTGATACTCCTGGGAAGGTGAAATCACTTTTAGATGCTGAAATTTTGTGCTGCTTTTGAATCACGTTTCAACCTTTTACTTACAATTATTATGTCTGGAAATTTATGTTCTTGCTGAAGGTTCAGTTGAGATCCCAGTGACTGCGGGGATTACTGCTCTGAGAAAATACTGTGAGTTGGCATCTTTATATTTATGTGTGACCATTGGTGCCTACAGTGAGATTGCCAGGTGGAGTTGAAGGACACATGGCCACTTGACTTTCACATCTGAAAGTGACTGCATGTAGGCTGCATTTTCTTTCATTCAGCAGGGGGATACAGACATTCTTCTTTGTTTAATATGTGTGGAACATACTGACATAAGTGACTAAAACTTGGAAAGAAAAAAAATCCTTTTAGAAGAATAGAATAAACCATTTATAAAATTTGAGAGTATCCTTTGTCTGAAAAAAACATGACCAGGGCATAATGAAAACTTCAAAATGCTTGATTCTACCATTGCAAATAAAAATGTTTCAATTTCTTCTTTAAAGATGAATCCCATTCCACAATTTCCTTTGATTTAATTAAAACACAGCGACAGAAAACAGAATGAAAAGTTTCATATTTGAGCAAATAACATATTTTCTCAACTAGAAATTATTTGGGTGGGTTTTCAGTGTGTTATTTAATTTAATAACAATTATAAAGGAATTAACTTCAGGTCATCTCAGAAAAATATCTGCCAACATTTGTGTTTGTGCAACAACAATGAAAGTAGTTTATATGTTTAGCCCCAGTTTACTTCTCAGAACACTGATTTGGACTGCAGCTTGGACTATGGATTTACTTGCTATATGCTTAGTTTCATGTTAACTATCTAGCACGTTGGATACTTCTTGTAAACCCCTAGACAGTATTATATGAACAGCTGAAATTTTATCATCATTGTTGAACTTCCATTATAATAGCAAATAAAAATGAATCGCTGGGATAGAAAACACACTTCCAAATTTATTAAGGTTTTAAAGCAATCCACTATTGTATAATCATCCCCCTCCCACCTCGGACACTGTCTACTCTTTGCAAAGATGGTTCAGATGGCTAATCCTGAGCTGTTGAACTGATGAAGGACTTCATAACCTTTCCTCTCAGGGTAGCCCAGACTCATCCCGGATGTGGTCCACCACAATAATTCATCTGAAGCCAGTATTTTGGGATGTGACAGACTGGTATAATATTAAATAATAGTCAACGGGAAAAGAGAAAGAACAGGTCGCCTAAAAGCTTTGTTTTCATACTGTGCAGACTGACCTCATCTTTTCTGAGCCTATTATGAGCAGAACAGATCCTTACTGAGACCTTGCTATCTCTRGTTTGCAGTGTTGGGCTGGGTAGCAGAGACCATTTTCTCAGTTGTGAACTCAGAGATATTAAAGCAGCCAGACAGAAAGGGCAGCTCCTACCTATCAGCTACCCCCTGCCTACAGTGATTGCTACGATTCTGCCATATCCTGTTCACATCAGGTAGTTACATTATTGTTGTCAGATACAAGGTAATTTCCCACAATTCTTCCATTTGGAAGTTAATTTTACGTTATGATGAGACTAATATTATATACATACATACATACAAAAAAAAAAAAAATGTAATCAATCAGTTTGGGTTTGCTGATTTTATTGCCAAAATCAGTGATAAGAACACTTGGCCAGATCATTTGCTTTTAGGTTAAAGCATGTAGTCTCTTAGGGTGAGGGAAACTCTTGGGAACTGAAAGCAGTCTTTGAAAGAACACTCTCAAGGAAGATCACAGAACAGAAGGAATCCCACAGAATCTGTACTTTTTTGATAAACTTATCTAATATAAACATAAATCAAAGAAGCGCCATCATTAATAAGAGTAAGTCCACTTAGAGTAGAAAAACCAAATGTGGAATAGAGAAATCAAATGTAAAAAGAGACCATCTAAGTATACACAGTGAATATTATAAATACATAGTTAAATTCTCTTCCTCCTTCATCCATAGTCCAAGACTGGTGCTTAAGTGATGTTTAAAATAGTAAGGTTTCTTGTAGAATTGTGTAGCATGTTTTTTTAAAGCATGGAAGAGTTATTAGTGAGACAGATGCATCAATAAAATGAGACTGTTTTAATATAACTTCTGTTGAATTCATAAAAATGGATCAATAAGTGTTTCATTTATTTTTGTGATATGCCATATGAGCAGGGCTTTGTTAGTACATTGTCTTGGTTGGAAGAAATCACATTCAGTAATATTGAATAATTTCATTGATACACTATTTTCAAAACTCTGGGGAAAGGTCAAACAAGTTTACCTTTGTTTTCTAAATCTCTTGCAAAAGCAAATCTATACTGGAAGCAATTATTTTTTAAACAAAAAGTCCTTCTTAAAATAAAATAGAGTTAGAAAAAAAAAGGTCTAGGCTTTATTTTCATATCTGCTAAAAGGTTTCATACCTGCAAGAATATTTTAACCCTTCCAATACCTTGTAATCTTGCTGATATTTTTCAGAATTTCATTTTATTTATCTGATCTGTAAAAGTGGCAGAACACAAGAAATTATTAAATATTGTTGCACAGCAAAGCTGTCAAGGGCGATCTATTGTTCTTCACCGTGCAGACTGTAACCATAGTAATTCATAGTCCAAAACCCCCTGCTTAAACAAGGCAAGCAAACAGCAATAATCCTGAGATAGTGATCGATCAGGAGTGATCACTAAAACAAGTGATAGCTACATGAAGAAAAACATCTTCTCCATTTGCTTACACTAAAAAAAGATCTGAATTGAGTGTTTAATAACACAAGCCCCTTCAAAAAACCTTGGATGTCAGTTTCCAGTTATTGTGTTAGAGAGCTAAAACTGGATCCTGTCTGTTGTGAAACTTTACTAAAATAGCCCAGTTAGATTATAAGTCCGTAAAAACATCCACCTAACTTGATAGTGGGAACAAAGATGGCAATATTATTGGAAATATGTTCACAAGTAGTGTATTGCTACTATTAACTAATTAATCCTTTTGAAGTAACATATGATTATCCTAAATTCACACTACAGAAACTGACATAGTGAATTGAAACTAAATATTTACTACGTGCCCTTCAGTTCAAGTTACTTCCATTTCCTGAAGCCCAGTAAGGCAGTACCTGGCATGTGAATGACCAGCAATGTTCATAGTCAGCGCCAAGAAACTTCAACTAACTTCTGAACTGCCACATAAGCAACCTC
Source organism: Amblyornis subalaris (assembly GCA_018881555.1). Classification (NCBI taxonomy): domain Eukaryota; kingdom Metazoa; phylum Chordata; class Aves; order Passeriformes; family Ptilonorhynchidae; genus Amblyornis; species Amblyornis subalaris. The sequence goes on from JACAXG010000109.1 coordinate 589,363, forward strand.
TCTCTATTTCCCAGTTTGGATTTAAAATTTGAAATGGAAATGTCAGAGCTGAAATGCCATCACAGTGTCCTTCTTACAGAGATGTTGAGCTATTGACACGCCGGCTATGAAAGCTCTCAGTGTATCATGATTTTGAGGAAAAAATAAAACACCTTGCAGTTTCTTCAAAAAAATTAAGCCAATTTTATTAAACACAACTCAATGCTGACAGAATTGCATATTCATGAATGTTGGATAAACAGCTTTTTAGGATATTCAGAGACAAAATTTCTAAGTGTATTATTTTAAAAATTAAATTTATGTTACACCAAGCAGAGATGACATGAATGGAAAAAAACATGTTCACCTATAGAATAAATTGGATAAATGTTTGAGCCATGTAATAGTAGCAGTTTAAGACTACAGATACGTTTATTCTTCACTTAACTTTGATCCAAAATCAGATTAATCTAGATATTACTAGTCCTATAGCTATCTTGAGCTTACAATTTTCTCCAGCATCCTTCTGCATAGCAATTCTCATCTGGAAGATTCATACTTTCTATTCTGTTGTGCCCTTGAACTGAAAGTGTGTCTGGAGTCTGGTGGCTGGTTCAGAATGGCTATCTGGAATTCTAGGTCACCACAGCATCATGACTTTGATATTAATTCTTGATTTTCTTTTCTGAAGTATTAGAAGAGAACACATAAAATTGGGATGATATGGAATCTTTCCATAAATGTCATCAATATGTCTATATCAATAGAAGGTCACCCTCCTTTCAAACAAAAGTATCCTAAGACACTGAGATGGCTGAAGGGTGCTATGACAAAGTATCTTCCTTCAGTTCCTCTGTAAGACACTGGGATTTACACTCAAAATTTTAGAACACTAGAAATTCCTCAGGAGCATGAAAAATTACCTAATACTCTTAAAAACCCCAAACTGACATTGTAGACTGGGAAAAAAGAACCGGTTTTGAGGGTAGGACAGCAAGACTAAAGCCCAATTTTAAAGAAAGTCATTCATAACCATGCTGCGGAGTAGGCTGAAGAGACCAAGAAATGCAAAATTCCAAGTGCTAGTTGCACCAAGGAAGGCTTGAAGATTGAAACTTAGCAAGGTGGTCAATGTCAAGCCAGAGTGAGTTTTCTACACGACTTACCTGTAATTGCTATCCAGAGGCAAATTCTCCCTACACAGGCAACACTGCAAATAGCTATCCCTCCTTCAAAGACAACCTTCCCTCTCCCAAATTTCCCCGTATTTAGCTTATATGATGGCAATGACATATGAAGCAGGGCTTTATAACTTCAGTATTATAAGATGCTAAAATTATAGTACTGCAAATTGCAAATTCCATTAGTTCTACATGGAGGTTGATAATATCAGAAATTATAATATACACTACTATATAATATTAAATGTGTGAAAACTCCATCACTAGACATATGCTACTACATCTAAACATTATTCAATTGTCTAGCACCCACACTGCTAGTTATCAGCCTCTAACACAATATCTTTTGCTTTATTGCCCAAAAAAACCCATTAATTTTTCCAGTCAGGCACAATTTCCACAGCAGTTTTCCCAGCAAATGTAACTATATACTTTGTGCTTACATGGTATAAAGGAAATAAAGATGTTTATCCCAAAGGATTTTCATCCTAAAACATCCTAGCTGTATTATTATTTCTAATGTTTATTGGCAGAAGAAGAGACTTTTGAATTATGAAATGAGGTCCAGATGATAAACTTAGCATGATAATTCAGAAAGCTACATGGCTTAAATATTGAAGTGCTGGTTTGACAACAGCTAAACTAAACTAAGACAGACAGAATTGACAAGTTTTCAAAAAGTACTCACGCTGGAGAAGTTAATTGGAGAACTRTCTCTCATGGGAGGCACCCCACACTGGAGCAGGGGAAGAGTGTGAGGAGTCCATGCCCTGAGGGGGAGGAGCAGCAGAGACAACGTTTGATGAACTGACCGCAGCCCCTGTTCCCTTTTCCCCTGCGCTGCTGTAGGCAGAAGAGTTAGAGAATTCAGGAGTAAAGCCCAGGAGGAAAACAGAGATGGGGGGAAGGTGTTTTTGAGATCTGGTTTTCTATCTCATTTTCCTACTCTGATTTGATTTGTAACAAATTCAATTAATTTCCTTAAGGTGAGTCTGCTTTGCCTGTGACAGTAATTGCTGAGTGATCTCTCCTTGTCCTTGACTCAACCCATGAGCCTTTCAATATATTTTCTCTTCCCTGTCCAGCTGATGAGGGGAGTGACAGAGCGCCTTTGGTAGGCACCTAGCAAACAAACAAGGTCAACCCACCACACTCTCACAGTGGGGACCACTGAGAGATTCTCTCAGGACAGTTTCCAGTCATATTTCCTTGAAATTTTGTTTGACACAGCAAACAGGAAAACATATAGTTACAATACCATTACCCATATGTTCCCTACTGTACTCTCTAAAAGAAACAAACCAACCAACCAACCAAAAAACCCAAACCATACATTTAAAACACCTAGGTTTCAAATATAAGGTTCTGTATGTTGAGAGCACAACTCTAACAAATGCATTACACGTTATTCATTTCAGAAAACTCTCCTTCAGAAACTGGTTCATGAAGTCATCAGAATCCAAATCTGTTACCTTATACTAACATTCAGACAGCTTATCCATCCCACTGAGCATGCTCCTCACACACTGGAGGGAAATACTGTTGGTTGGGGTTGGCTGCACACTGTGCAATGTGTAGACAGAAGTGCCCTCAGATGAACCATGTGTTCAGAACACCTGGAAACACTTTAGAGATAGGTTGGTGAGAAACTCTACTGTGACATCTGGAGTTTGCCTATTGTCATAGATATCAGTCAGTAAAATGGGCTGAATTAATTTTGGATAGATTATCTAGTGCTTCATTTTAACACTTTCACATCAGTTTTTCCTTTTCTACTTTGGACAAACATTTAATGTTGTCCACAGTCAGACACATTTTAAAACTTTTCCTTATTTCTGTGTTAAGCAGAAATGAGCTGTCCTTCCTAGGACTAATTTCTAGCAAATTTAAAGGTTACTGTAAAAAGTGTTATTTCCAGCGTGCCTATTTTTGTTCCATGATGAGCTACAAATATGTTTCTTAATTCAAACAGAAAGGAAATGAGGAGGTAAAAGCAAAGGAAATAAAATGAGAAAAGGAGTCATTGAAATGCTGAGAAATTTGGTTTAGGAACATGACTTTAAAGATCTGAGATCCTCTGGAGTGATATTTCAGGTAGTGGAGATAGATCATTCTTGACAGATCTGGAGCATGGGTATCACTGCATGAAGCATACTATCTTTCCTAATTGTTAGAAAGTCATCCTGCTGCCTGGCTTAATGAATAGAAATATACTCTCAATATTTCTCGATATTTCTAATAATAGAAATATTCTCTAATCGAAAGTCTGAAATCTCAACTCAGCTTCCTTTGACTCCTGAACACAGAAGGCATTCCATGGAGTTCAGTGTGGCCTCAGAGCAGGGTTACTGGGTAGAAAACAGTAATTTGGAATTCCAGGTTCAGCCTTTGAGTAGGATTAAAACTTCTCTGTACCAGACTGCTTACTTATTTCAACTGTCTTCATTTGTGTGAATACCAAGACTGAGATCTTGGGCTGGTTTACTGACATTCTGTGGCTTTGTTGCTTCAGTTATCACCCTGAGTTGAGACGTGTGCCCACCTCCTTGGAAAATCAAGACAACATTGCCAGGAATAGATCAGACCCAATTAATTAGCACTTCTGAAAATGTGTCCATTAATTTTTCTTGATAGGAGTAACTTGTGGTCTTTTTTGGAAAAGAAAAATTGAACCTTGACAACAATATCAAAGTGGAGAATGTAGGAATGTACTAAGATTGACAGATAAAAAGTAATTTTTGATTTAGTCTAYAAAAATGGAGAGTGGCGGAGAGTTTCTGGATTTGTCCAAAATGATTGCTGGCCATACTTAGAATTCACTAGATTTACCTAGTTATGTTTAAGGAAACTTTCCAATAAACAGAGAACCTAATAGAAATATCAGAATACTGTTTTAAAACAGCCTATACTAATGTCAAGAAAACTAATCTAAGGGGTTTTTTTCATTATAATTTGATACAACTGGGGATACTGTATGAGCAGCTCAGTGAGTCAGATACTTCAGAAGAAAAAGCCATCACAAGCACAACTGGTTTTGATCTCTCAGAAGAGGGTTTTTTGAGAGTCAGGATTTTCTCAGCTTATATGTAGGAACAGTCCCTATGGCTAACAACCTCGGTGATGCAAGAAATAGAGTAGTGGGAATGGACACTTGAAAGGAGGAATCATTTTCAAACCCTCCTACGCATGCAGGAGGTATGAAGTCTGACCCTAACTGCTTTTTCAAAGGATTTCCATTTATCATGGGAAAGAGATAGCTCAAAATACTTGACGAAGGAGAAAAAATTAAGCACATTTAAGAAAGAAAAAAAAAATCAAGCTCTTTATCAAATCCTGTGTTGGAAGAGAATAACTAGCTTTGATGCCATCCTTCAGCAATATATTTAGAAAGTTATCAGCTTCTTTATAGCACCTCAATCATAATTAAAATTACCACTAGGACAAAGTTAACGCATATGCAGCTAGAAGAACAAATATGCTTTATTTGACACAACTCTTACAGTGTTATTGAAAAAGATCTGCAATGTTTTTTAAATCCCTCTCCTGTACTATTAATGATCTCTACTCTTAATCTAGAAATCCTTCTCCAGTTCTTCAGAAGAAAAGAGGAAAAAGAGATGAGTAGACCTACATATGTGCAAAGAGGCAGAGATGATAACTTCAGGATCTCTCTGATTACGGTTTCAGGAGATAAGGTATTCTAATCTTCTAGCAGAGTGGCAGACTGTTTGCAGTGCACTTGGGGAGCAGAGGAAGTGAATATTTGAACAGTTTGCATATATTATGTATATATACAAGTGTGGAACACCACCTATCTATAAAAGACAAAAATTAACCAATATTTTCCTTTTCTGTACATTATGTTATTTGAGGTGAGATCTACTGTTTTGTTTAGGCACACAGGCAGATGTTCTCCACACTAGGAAGGTGCGAATGAGTTTATATAATCAGACTTTCACATGATATAATGTTGAAAAGAAATCAAAGATGGAAAATTTGTGGGTTTAAGGCACTGGCTTTTATTTTTTGGGCTACCTCTTCCAACACTTAGTTTTAGCTTTCCATCAGTTTCCTCTAGCCCGACAGTGTTCATCATCTCAAATGGGATATTTCAGAGCTATTGATGATACTATTTTCCAGACTGTCACACTGAAGTCCATTACGGAACTACTGCTTTTGTTTGCATTGATGTGCTCTCATTTTTTCGGGATTTCCACATCATATTTCATATGMATCATTGTATCCCTTCCTATCCCATTTTTGAAGTCTGAAGATGTTCTTCCATACTAGCATCCAGCTGAGTACCTGACAGCTCACTACGGACTTTGATGGCTGTTTGCTTGAAACCCATGCTGGCCAAAAATATGGCAGACAAACCTTTCTTTCAGGAATTTTGTGAATGTTATACACATTGGGAACACTAGTGGTCTTTGAGATCTACCTCCAACCCTTGACAAACCATTAATAAGATCTAGGAGAGGGCTGTCAAGGATGAACAGGAGTGGGCTCTTCCGCAAGGGCGGTGATCTGGGAGAGAGGATGAGGCTGTGACACAGGCAATATCCCCCAGTAGGACCTGGCCCCATGTCCAGCCAGAGTGAGCAGAGCAGGGCTGCTGACAGGAACTGGGGTCAGCCACAGTCATCATTGGGCACTAGTCCTGGACATGGAGCTGGGAGAGTTGGGCTGAGTCCTGCAGGGCTGGCACCAGGCACCAGGGCAGGGCCCAAGCCTACATGCAGCTCCCAAGCCCAGAGCTGGAGACCTCAGATAGTGTTTCTTGCACTTCTCCCTCACTATCTCTTTCATATGAATAAGCTGTTTATAATAAATCTGGTGCTGGTGGACACAGGGAATATATATCGTGTATGAAAATATCCATGCTTATATTATTCAGAAAAAAAAAGTTAAAAAAAATTTAAAAATTACCCTTCTTAGGGCATCTTCCTTTGCAAATAGAAATCCTATTCCATTGCAAAAAGTTGCACTTAGATTCTGCTAAAGAAAGGTGATAGAAACATATCTGCAGTATTACTGTGAAAATGTCAGGTTTCAACTGATACATACATGGATGAGAAACTGCACTTTATTTTTTTTATTTTGGTGTTCATCAGCATTACTATTCAAGTTTACCATAAAGCATTTAATTCTTCCAGTTCTAAGATTCATCCTTATGTCAGCTGCTGTGGAAGTGTTTCCGTTCAAAATAACTTTGTGCATGACTGACAAGCTGCTGGAAAGCTGAAATGTTTGCATTTATTCACCAACACATACTTTTTGAGGCATAAGTGTCTCAGTTTACCTTTATCCATAATCTGTTCTGTTAATCAATGTTTTGTGGGTTGTTTTTTTTCTGGGGCCAATTTTAGGAGACTAAAAGCAATTCCTCCATATAATTTTCTTGGTGTGGAGAAGATAGGTATTTTACTGAGTTCAGGGTGAAGGTGAGAAATAGTGGCCTAGAGTATGATCAAGAATGGTAGTTTAAGTATGGCTCATGCTCTTGAGCTGGGACATAACTCTAAAAAGTTCTTTTCTCTCCACAGACTTCTGTGTTTGCATAAAAACAGAACTGTTTTCCGTACTGGCCATAAGTTGGATTTGGGATGATGTGGGGAAAAAAAGCATCCAAATAATTGAGAAAGGCATTGATTCGAAGATTTTTACTCCTGTCACTCATCCCACAGGTCACTGACAGACTGTGTTTTAGCTCAGAAGCTTGAAGACCAGCTTGAAGAGCAGCCATGGGGATGTGAGTCACCCTTATCATGCAACTGGAGAGAGATTTTGCCTCTCTAAACACTCGCCCTCCCACATGTTAGCTATAAAAGGTCTGGTTGGTTACACACTCTCTCTGAAGGTGTAATCAGTCATCCTCTACAGGAAAGCAGACAGCTTTCAAATACCATCTTTCCTGGCTCTTCAAATGCTGCCATTTCAGAAGGATGTTATGAAGCATGGGTAGGGTTTATTTTATTCAAAATAAATCCACAATGTGCTAACTGGTATGCTGGAATGAGACTCCCTGCCTCTTGCAATGTACTGGATAATGCCAGAAACAGAAACMTTCTAATATTGATGAAGCTGCTAGTTATGCAAGGGTGGCATTTTTAAAAGGAGCATGCAACTCTGAGACTCTTTAATGGTGCTGTTAGAGCTGTTTGAAAGTGAGAGAAAGCATTTTCTTCCTGGAAAACCACACCTCACTGAAACCATGTTGGCATTGCAATGGTTTCACTTTCTTTCCCTCTACTTCCTAAGGCAGAAGACTCAACTTCTGCAAAATGTAACCGACATAAACATCTTATCAAATAAAGTATTTTATCAGCTGAAATATCTTACTGAATGTGTCTCGGGTGGTGATATGAGGCAGTGGATGTTACAGAAACTTTATAACCTACTAGTATTTAAAACTTAATTTGTCCAATAGATAAAAGCTTATTGTGCATGAAGGAATAGAGTAATATCTTGTATGCTAGCTGTGTGGTCTTCTGAAGCCATGGTAAATATTGAAAAATACTTATTTTCAATTTGAAAATATTAAAGAAATCACATGAAAAAGAATCACACTTTTTTTTTTTTTCCCATTATGTCTTTGAACAAATTATACCGGCAAGAAAAAAGAGATCTTGTTCTTCTCTGTTCCTGGTCAGAAACCTGAAAATGTCAATGTCTTTTACCTGGTAGATTTGGATGCTGGTTTTTTTTAACAAAAACTGAATCTGGGTACAACAGAATGATCTGTATGCAGAGCATGCAGTTAACCACTGCTATTCACCACCAATAACACAGATGGTTCTGCCGATTTAAGTTGTGAAGCATATGGCTTTAGTAAGGAAGAAATGACAGCTGAGCTAAGTATCTTTGACAGAGTAACTCTAGAAAAAGAATATAAAGTTAGTTGCTTTGAAAATTGCCTTGCTTTCTTCAAAGCCTACACTCTTCACTTCACCCTCTGTCACCTTAATATCCATGAGTTCTGTTTCATGTAAGAAGTTTTTCATGTCTTTGTACCTTTCAAAATTATATGAGATACATAGCCAGGAGCAACTGCCAGAATAAGCATTACCGAGCACAAAACATTCTATTTCTTTCAAGTCTGAGAAACCAATTGCTTTTATTACATTAAAAACTGACCATGGATTATATATCTTCTTCCATTACACTTGGTCTTTCTTTTAAAACTATTACTAGTGTATAATTTCATTAAGTTCCAACTTGTCTCTTTAATAAAAAGCTTTCAAATGCTTCTGATTTAAAGAATTTTAAAAAGGCTATCTTGGACTTAGTTTTATCAGTTGCTGAAGCTATAATTCTGAGGAAACATTTCTGACACATAAGTACAGAAATTTTAGATTTCCTAGTTAGTTAGTTAGTCCTCTCAGCTGGAAAATTAGGAAGAGATGCCACATAACTAGCTTTATTCTTTTTGTGCAATCAGGAAATCAGAAATTTTATGCAAATTATTTTCATTTAGATTAATTGATATGGAGCAGATACTGTTGTTTTTCATGTTTCCACAGAGACTGATATATATTCTGTTTCAGTGCTAGACTCAGGCTGTCATGGTTCACACTGTTGTTTACACARTAGTACCATTACTAAGCACTGCAAACTGTAAATCCAGGAAAGAGCTGTGCTATTGGATATCAGACATATATGAGGCTGGAAAACTGCATCACGATTCTGGAACACGAAAACACCAAGACCTCATTTTTTTGCAGAATACTCCTTGATGGGAAAAAATGTTTAAGGACTTCTGAGAAAGTTTAGTAACACAAACATCTGGTTCTATATTCACACTCTCTCTTGTACAAGTTCTTTATACAAATCCTGCCCTTCTAGCAGGTTGGATGTGCTTCAGGTATATGAGGTTTTGTTCTGTAATGTGATGGATAAAAATGCCTCATTACTCTAAGCAATATTAAAAATTTCAACAACTCAGTAGAATTATTTTTGCTAATCCTGTACATACATGGATTTCAAATACAGTGATCATCTAGAGGTCTATGACTAAATCGAGTAGGTATTAGGAAAATTAGTATAACCTTATCACAAAGGAAGCCTGACTAGCAATTTATCTTTTATTGGATTGGATTTTTACACTCTTTTGGATGGGATATAGAGATGTATCTCAGCAACCTTTTTTGAAGAACAGACATTTATTTTTAAGATCCACAAAACCTTGTACTCAAGCCATAGAAGTTTGAGCCTCAGCCAGCTATTAATTTGATGGAACTATTCTTCTAAAAAGTCATTATATTTTTTCCCTGGTGTCCCTAGATAAAGGGTTGCTCGTGGTATTCACAGTGAATTATGGGGTTCCCAGAGGCATTTTAGCTCTAAATAAAGTCTTTCAAGACATGAAACACAGAAAGGCACTTGGTGACATTTCTGTGTCTAATTTAGGAGAGCGAAAGCTGTTGTTTCTGTTTGGTACTAAAATCGGGACAAGAACCTAGACCAAAACATTTCTCTTAAATTTCCTACTAAAAGTAGGAGTTTTGGCTTATCTCAAAGGCGTGGCAACATGGTGCTAATAGGGCCACTGTGTGAGAACATTAAAGCTGAAGAGGAGAAACTTGTCTGTTTGCATGATCTTTTTTTCGCCTTCAGTTTCTTAGTCATGAAGGAATAACAACTTCAAACTTTCCAAGAGCTTAGAGTTTCACATTAAAAAGTCATGTCCAATGTTGGCCTCTGTAATGGAATTCCAGCGTCAGAAGATCTAATGTTAGGAAGGAGAAAGAGTATTACACCAGAAGTGTTTTCTATTTCCRTTACATTTTTAAATTTTGTTTGCTCTCAACTGAATTAAAATCGTTACCCATTTATTTTTGCTGGCTTTTGTCTTTATGTTGGGATATCATGCAGTTATGATTTTCATATAACACATTGGACTTTGTAATTTGCATGTAACATATGTAATTGCATAACACATGTAATTTGCATTGGCATAAATAAAATGTATTACATCTTTAGCACAGGAATTTAAGACATATCTGTCATTGCTACAAATAACCTATTTTCAGGAAAAATGGATGTTGTGTTTCATACGCAGTATCATAGTTGTCCTTACAATGTGTGTATGCATCAGGGGAAAAGAAACACAGCAGTGGGACCAGAACATTTTYTTCTGAACATGTAGCTCATTGCAGCATTTTCAGTCTTAACTAATTATTATTTACCAAGATCTGTACATACAGAATGCTGTGGGTTTTAGATATTATTACATATTCTATGCAAACGTTTGATAAAAGTTAAAATAACAAAATTATTTCAAGAATTACTGGAATTTACTGGCCATTTCCAGAAATTTAAAAGCAAACCTAAGTTTGGTACACAAATATGAGTCTATTTGCTAAGCTCTTGTGGGAAGCACAATGCTTCTTGTTATAGCAAAACATATTGTACACTAAGGAGAAACAATTTTCCCAAGGAGATATATTATATCAAAATATGTGTACATAGTTGCCTGTGTGTACAATTATGTTACACACTTTTTTCACTTCGCTGTATGTATCATATGATTTTAAATAGTTATTATAAACCCTTGTGTAACTTAAAAAACAGTTTAACACCACTTAAAAAATCAAAGAGTCAAGATTGGAGAAATACCACAGCTAAAAYGTATAAAATTGTAGAAACACAAGCAACATTAATAGCTGAAGAGAATAATCAAATGACAATATACTAGCCATACAATATTTAGCATTTTCAATTCAAACTAAGAGAAAAGAGTGCATCTGGATTTTAACAATAAAAAAGAAAGAAAAATTGTAAGTTCGATTTTTTGGCAGACAGGAACTAGTCTTCATATGCTGTTCATTGTATGGGGTCAAATCTATGCCATGTAAAACCATATGCAAATCACAGCTCAAGAGAAATAGTCAAAACTAGGTAGAGAGTAAGAGCAGTCATTGATAAAAGCAGAGCTGAGGGAAGACATTTTGGATCCTGATTGGAGTTAGTCCTTTATGCTGCTTTTTCCTATCCCTCTCACATAACCTTGCTATACTTTGTTTCAAGATGTTTTCTATTCTCACTTGGAATGGTGAGTATTATTTAAGAATACTTAAAAATCTCTCACAAGATTCACAACATCTAAGGCCCCAGCACTATCTAGAAAATAGTTTACTCCGTGGAAAGCATGAAAACTCWTTAATTTTTAGCCTTAAACATGTTAAGATCTTCTGAAACTTACCCTTCCCCATAATCTGTAGTGGATAGACAGCCATTCCTAATGTATAATTAATGCTGCAGATGCTTCTGTCTCTATAAATGCTCTTTACAAGATATATCTTTTATTTGACAATTGGTGAAAGTGAATGTTCCACAAAGGACAAATAATCAGATTCTACAGACCATCTAATACAGTTAATGCCAGAAGGAGAAAACCATAATGTAGCACTTCAGCACAAGACTCTTGAGAGCTTGATTATATGTTTAGTGACACTATAAAAATGCCTTTATTGATTATTGTAACATTCCTGAAGACGTCATTTGAGACCTATGATAAGTATTTCATGTATTTGTGAAAATTGAGCTGTAAATCTGAGAAAACATCTGCCATTAAAACMAAGATGACTGTATTACAAGCCAGCAAGATGTAAAAGGATTACATTCAGGAGGTTAAATTCAATGTCATTCTTTTTTCAGTTGTGAATTGTAAAATCCATTCTGTTGGCTGGAAACCAGAAGTAATTCAAAGCTACTCTGAAATATGTATTCAAGGGGGACGGGGGGAGGATGGCAATTAGTTTTGGAAACTAGAATGTAGTTTCTGATTGCAACAATAAAGATCCATGAAAGTTGTCCTTGATTATTATACAAAGCCAATAGGTGTGCATTATTATCACAGTACCACTTTGTTTCTGAGATACCACCTGTTCTGAAAATTGCAGTGATCTGCTAGCTTTCAGAAACTGTGAATGTGAGGAACAACTTGGATATATCCACGAACTTCCTCTATGATTTGTGAATTTTTCTGGTGGGGGTCACAGAGAGTCAATATTGAGAAATATTTGGTTCTGCGTTGGCTAATAAATGGAGCACATCTTTTAACAGGGAAGGGTAAAACTCGACTTGTGTCAGTCAAGCAAATGCAGGCTGTGGAGGATAACTGTCCATAAATAAATCAAGGAGAAAACAATGGGGAGGGAGGGGAAGGCTCTCAAGGCAAAGGGCAAGTATTGAAACAAGAAGAAGTGGGTATAAAGTARTTATGAACAAACTTTGCTATAAATTGAAAAACCCCTTGTCAGAGTAACAGGAGGATAACCTAATTGCTTTTAAAAGGGGTCACTTCATGAAGGAGGAATATGGGAACAGCAAGGGGGCTATTCTGAATGCCCAGCAGGTTGTTTGAATGATTTCCATGCCCTCACCCCATGGTCCCATTTTATCTAGATTTTTACTGACCTCTGTAGTTTTTGTTCTATGTCCATTTGAAAGGATATAAAAAAGAAAATTTTTAAGTATAGTCTGAAACTGGACTATTCCTAAAACATATAGCATTTAATTTGTGCTTAAAATTTAAATAGATGTTTAAGCACATTCCTAAGATGGAACTAATTGTGTTGAATCAATCATATTCCCCTCTTGGGGTAAAATAAATTGTTCATGTGAAAAAAGTCTTCAGTTTATTCATCATCTAACCATTATCTACACTACTATTTCTATCTCACAGTAAAATAATTGTTGTTTCATGATTCACTCTTTGCTGCACAACTAAATGCCTACTTTTTACTGTAATAATACAAGATTTTTAAAGAAGGCAAAAGGCATGCACAGACTTGACTGATCACAGCTACTTTCATATTGATGCAGTTTACATTAAAGTGCTATAGGACAAAAACCTTAAGAATCCTAAAAGCAGGGAGAAGAATCCAGGACTGTCCCAGTGTTCTCTTATCCTTCCCATCAGGTGTTCTATAAACACTTATATTCCCGTCTGCAGAGGTGCGGACAAACTCAGAACAAAAGGATTGAAGACCTGACCCTCCTAAAAGGCTGCAGGCATTGTGCCAGTGGTGTCCTACCCCATCACTGAGAGCAGCAGATTTCTGACTGAATCCAAGTTACACAACTATCCCTCACTGCTGCCTTTAGTTAGAGCTCCAAGGAAGGAGCTGTGTTTCCATCTCTCTATTATTTTCTAGAARTTGACTTCTCTCAAGTCTATGATTATTCTGAATCCTATTCCTAGTGTCTGGTTGAAATTTAACATCTACATTTTAAGTAGTCTGGCATTGGCTTGTACGGTCTGGCCCCTAGTGTCTTCTTGGTTCTATTCACATCAAAATCTATGTTTTGCACAGTTTCTTTTCCATTTAGTGAACTGGTTCCTAATGGAGAGAGAAATTTCCCCAAATATTTCTCAAAGAGGGAGAGTAAGTGTAAGTATTTCCACACCAAGGACAAAACGTTTGTTTATGAATAGAGTTTAAGACTTAAGCAGGAAGCATCTTAAACCCCTTAGCAGTATAAGCAACTCAGAGAGCACATGCAAAACGTTCACAAAGAACTGAGCCAGTAATAACACAGCAAGTCAGGAGTTGGAGAGAACAAGGTCAGATTCTTCTTTTTCATTCATMTGTATTTCAGAAATTATAGCTGTGTTTAAATCAGTGTTAAAGGTGACACCTAAAAGGCAGATGACTTTGAAAACAAATGCATCATTGTATTGGAAATATGTATTGTATTTGGTAGAAAAGACCAGAATTTCGAATAGGTCTTGAATCTTTGACGTCATATGAAAATGGCATATTTTTATAGGATAGACAACAAAATGTAAGTGTTTATAACATCTGGATCTCATTTCAAGCCACAGAAGTGGAGGAAAAAGTCAGGAATGTGATTTAGCTGTATGTGCTTAGCATAAGTAGAGTCAYATACGCTTGGGATATTATATTTAGGCAGAGAGACTGGAGCAGAGCAGAATGTGGTGATATATTAAATAGTTGCATTTCTATTGGATTGTAAATGGCATTGGTTGTTTCCCAAATATAATTTTGMAAAAGGCTTATATCATATTTTATTTTGTTACAGTCACTAGGGCATCAAAAATTGACAGTAAGTAAGCTCAGGCAGCAGTGGGTTTATGAGCAGACTAGCATACATTAAAAATGCTGGTGTATACAATATTACCTCAGGTTGCAGTGTCAACAAAATATAGATTTATTCCAAGAAAAAAAAATATTTTCAGACAAGTTTGCTTATATATCTAGCATTATTGTAAATTAGTCTAGTGCTCATGAAAAATACCAACCTAGAAGAGAAGAATGCTGGAGCCATTTTTTAATTCCAAGTGAGGTGTAGAACGGGCAGTAGTGCAGCTTTTTTCAGACTGGCCTACCAACTTATKTTGCTTGTGGCTGAGTAGTCCAAATTGTGCCAGAAGGGAAGAGCAGGCAATGCTAGCCARGACATCACAGCTGTTTGTGTTGCAACCGTGTTAGCTTACTCCTTAAACCCCAGCACTCAGCTCTGGTCTCTGAAGCACAGAGCTCCTTTGTCTTCCAGGTCTTTTCAGAAGTACTACACAGACTGTAAGTGTTTAAAATAAGAACTTTAAGGGGTTTATGTACCTTTATCTCACTGAATTTTGTTCCTGATATGAAGTGACATATCCACCATTTATATTAAGTTGTTGATATTTGAATACAATTTCTGTAACCTTCATAGTGCCTTTACAAAAATCTCCCTTCTAACTGTTCCCCTAAAGTCGTAAAACACACTGTGATAAACTGCACATGAGTCTGACAAAGGTTTCTCTAACAGATAATGGCCAAATTTCTTATGCCTGTAATCTGAAGTAACACTAGTGTAAGAGTTGTTTAACACACTCTTGTTGGCGGTTCTTTTCCTATTAGTATTCATTTTCTGCCGTGGTTGGATGTGATGTCAGGGACTGATTAAGCCTTTATGTAATCTGATTTTTTTCATGGTCTGATCAATGCACTTCCACAGTTTTCCAAATCTATTCTGTTTCTCAGACWTAGTGTTTTGACTAAGATCCATGTCTTAGAAAAGGTACAAAAGGGATTCAATCAGAAGAGACTGTGACAGTGTTAGGAGAGATGGTTCACACAGCAGACACACAAATTCTATCATCCTTTTCATTTTGCCCCTGCCCCTTCTTTCAGCTTTTTATCCTGTTAAATGCTAAATCACTAGCAGTGAAGGCAAGGAATAAATAATACCGAAAAGGACAAAAGATGGCCAGCATTACAAGAGGCAAAAAGCTGCTGTATGGATACTATTTGTGATATGTTTATACATATTGCTTGCTTTCTGTAGCAAGAGCAAATTTACCTCAAACACAGTCTTTTAGATCATTATCAAAAAAAAAGTGGGGGCAATGGCGGCGGGGGGAAGTGAGCTCTTTCCAGCATTTCCAAGAATAGATACAGAACAACAAGCAACCTAAGGTACAAGATTTACCTTTGTGAACGTGATATTCTTCAGTGAAAAGATATTGATACATTATATTAATCTCCTTTTTAAAAGGGACACTGTAGTAGGGTTGTGGTACAGTTTTAAAAAAACTCCACCCTAATATGTTTGTCTTTGCTTAAACATTTATATTAACTAAGCTTAAATGATAATTTTAATTATTATGTTCTTGTTTCTTTCATTTATTATTGTACTAGAAAATGGGTTGCTATGATTAGATGAAATTATTCTTAAATTTCTGTTTTAATAGTACCTTGGTGTAATAGTAATGAAAAAAGTCTCAGAAGCATAATTACTGTATTGTAGCTTGAGAAGAAAAACGTTTTAAGTGTTGATGAAGAGAAGTACTAAAGCCTCTTATAATAATTTTTCTGAAAGCAGTTATTTTGCCTTTATTTTAAAAATAGACATTTGGTATATTACTATAATTATAATCCTAGATATTTAGAACTGTTTTAATAAAAAATTAAAATCTCAAATATGAAACAGCACCCATAAGAAGCACATAAAGCTCTGAGGAGAAAGCTGGAGGGTTGCCAGTGTTATGATCATATGAATATTCAATAAAAAACTTAAATGCAGCATTATGGCAATGATGCAGTAATTTTAGAGCCTGAGAGTAAAGATAAAAATAAAGAGCTTTTTACTTTTATTTACAATAATTACTAGACCATGTTTTGGATTTAGGATGTATATGTAACATATAAAATTATGTGGATAAATCAGAGACATTTTAAAAATGAAACAAACGTATTCATATATTTAACAGAAACCTCTAAGAGCATTAATAGAAAGAGCTAGCAATGGTAATAAGTCACAGTTTAAAGTAATCAATTTATCTTTTGGTTTCCATGGCAAGTAATTATAAATAATAACTATTATAAGTATTAATAGAATTAATAGAATAATAAGTATTTCTAGTTTCTATTTCTATGCTTACATTCACTTACATTAATGAATGCATTGCTTATAAAATTTTCATTTATTTCAGTTCAAAAGAGTGAATAGGACGTTTCCAGTTACAAAAGGGAGTGATTTCTGAGGTACCTCTGGGTGACATGCACACTACACATACACGCTTCTCAATGAAAAAAGCCACATCTCCTTCCCATCTCTGAAATCAGTCTGTGAATTACCACTCATACAGCACCGGAGATGTTGATGGGAATGGCAAAATGTCTACTGATTTTGAGAGAGTGGCATCTCATACCAAAGAAAAGTATTTCTATTTCAGTTGGATTGTACCCCCCATTCCAGGGACTGTCTTTAGATACAGCAATGTTTAGTTCTAGGCTTTGTATTCAGTCTTATGAGTGTTAATTTTCTGTCATACCACACTTAATCACAGCAGCGTCTGCATCATGGAGTAATACACATTGACACCACAAAAAGGGTACTTTTATATTGTTCTCCAACTGCCCTGTTTTCTGTAAGAAAGTGAGAACATCTGTCTTTTTGCATTGTATCTGCAAAGTATGTAAACKGTTCAGTCCTCACATTTCATGTTCCATACTTGTTAGTTTTTCATATTTCAAACACTGTGAATACTAGAGCAAGTCATTTGTGTACCATCAGCTTTGTAAATTCAATCCCTTCCCAGCTAAACTCTYTGCTTTATAGAAGTTAATCAGCAACTTAATTAATTAATCCATCATCTATTAAAATGCATATGCCTGGAATGTTTATTTTGTGAGTCAGATATTTCTTTTTAATATAGCGGGCAGTTTTCATGCAAGGAATGAATATAGTCTGGATAAAAGAGATAGGATACAGCTGAGTGCTACGGTATGGCATTAAAGTTTGGTTGATGTCACTTTGGGAAGCCCATGAAGTTCACTAAGGAAGAGAGAGGGAGCAAGTACCCTATAGTCACTCTGAGACACATTTCTGCCATTACATCATCATATGAATGTCCTCCTGACAGTTACAGTATGATAAATGGTAGTACAGAATTACAGCAGTTGAATCTCCTAATAAAGGTGAMAGCAGAAACCAAAGATAAACTTTCAGAAAGTTACATGAAAAAAACAAAACACCATAAAAAGTACCTGCACTCAGCACATCTGCCTGAACAGCCAAGAAGCAGCAGATCTCAAGCTTCTTGAGCAGAGAAGCGGATGCTGTCCCTCCGCCCTCGACTTCTGATCTTTAAGTTGTATACTCAGTAATAACCCTATGTCCTTGAAAAAGCAAATATTGCCATTTTGCTACATATAAAAAGAGTAGTTCTGATTAACACTTAAATTGAAGTAGTCATCTTCAGCTGTTCAAGGTGTCAAACAATTTATACTTCTTTACTGATTACAGTCATAACGATAAAAAGTGGAATAGTGGCTTATTCAGTTCACTTTTTTAATTAAGACTTTGACCATTGGGAACTTACCTTTTATTAAGCACACTGAATACAATGCTAACCTCATTATATGCTGCAGTAAAGTGTAAATGAGTGTCCTGAAAGTGGGATTCACTTGTCCAGACTTTGCTGCTCTTGAGCAAAGTACCCTCATCACTTGTGAGGGTGCCATGGATGCCATGCCTCACATTTGCTGCTAATTCAACCTTAATTATGCATGAATTCATGTTCAATTTCTATTAAACTCTAATGAAGAAATTACTTTGAGACTTTTTCAGCTCCTGCTGGGAAACTCTTGTGTTTCATATCATTAATGAATTACATTCTTAAATTTATTACTACGTTTCTTGAACAATCAGAGTTTCTGGTTCATGAATCACATCATTATTATTTTATTATGATTTTATTTTTATTTTATACACTGTAGTTCTGAATTATAGATGGTCTTTGTTTTCATTCTGTTGCCTGCAGAGAGGAATGCACTTCTTTTTTCCCCATTGTCCCAACTGCAAACCCTTAGAGTAGTATGTGGAAGAGTTTACTTTCCCCAGGAAAAATAAAAAGTGGTAATATGTAGAAAAGCCTCAAATACTTTTTGCAAGAAGAAAAGTAGTTTGTTTCTATATTTATGTGTGTAGAAGTTCATAGTATATAGACTGGCACACTGCCATTCAATTTCATAGAACTGTGGAAAGCTGAATGTATTTAATCCTGCTGAGATTCCAGCCTCTTTGCTTCCTGCAACAAATCAAAATTATTAAAAACTATCTGCACTCAAAGTTTCCATAACTGGAAAGTTGTTTAATACACTCCAGACCAGAAGAAAACACAAGTAAGTGAGGTAAAGTTATTAAAACTTGATCAGTGGAGACTGATAGAAGTAACATCATAATATAGGGTGACTAATGCTGAAATTTAGAGGAAACTATTAGATAATAAAAATCTGTTTCAGAGAACCATACTGAATAATGTAAAAGGACATGTCTTTTAACTYGTAACAAAACTTGCAGAAAAGTTTAGGGCAAAAAAGATAGTGATATGACTGATGACACATAACACCACTGATTTTAGAATGATCAGGTTATCTGAGAATATAGATATCACATTACACAAAATGCTACTTATCAGAAGTATTGTAAAAGCATATTCACTACATAAGTAGTTTGAATCATTGCGGAATTTTTACCTTTTTGCCTAAGTTCAAGCTACTGGGTTTCTTTCCCAGTTTCATTAATATATCTTTTAATTTTAGTGCAGAAATACATGGTAACCTAAAAGTTGTAGAAGACAATATTATTGACTGTAGCAAAGTGATTTTACCTTTTTTATCATTGCTGTAATCAGTTTAACATCTGCATATTTCATACACTGTCCATCAGCTGAGCTCCTCCTTGGGACTAGTAATATTTCTCATTCTTCTTGGGCTGAGCATCTGACAAAAATTTGAGGAGGTGAGGTAACTCTTGGCCTTAACACTTACTTCAGGCAGAATTTTCAAAGGATGTCTTTTATAATTTTTGTCTGCACAACCAAATAAACAACAAAACCAAAGCTATACAGAGTAGCAATTATGATGATTATTTGTGGACTGCACACTGAATGAGGAAGCTTTTGCAGCAGGCAGTCCTGTCTCCCCTTCCATGTCTCTCTACCCATTCCTTCCTGCCCTATACTATCAGTCTCAAAAGAGTGTGAAGGTCCCACAAAGCCCACAAATTGCTTCACACAGTAAAATGGCATTTTATATCTACCTTGTATGATTTTTCTCATTAGAGAAAGACTAGGCAAGATGCAGGGTAACACAGGATCAGACTTCTGATATTTGACATAATAAAATTATTCTTGTCCTTGATTACTTATGATTTCTTCTTATATTTTGCCCAGTTAATTTATCCTATACAGAGGTAGTTAATGTTGCCAAATCATTGCACATCAAATAGTTTGTAAAATATCCTTCCATAAAAAGATTCAGTTTACCTTCCCTCTGTCCTTTTTCTGGTTTTTCCCTTATTATAACAATTTTGTAAATTTTAATTTTTTCCTATGCTGTTTCTTTTTTTCAAAGCCAGAAGATTTGGTATTTTCTAGTCACTGACACCTAAACATATATTTTCTGTTAGAATATTATCGCAGATTAACTGTCTTGTTCTGACCCCTCAATCTAAATATAGGCTAATATAAGTCTAGCCATTTTATAAATTCTATGTTTCTTTTTAACGTTACCTAATCAGACAGTATGCCCTTGTGCTTTGACTTCATTACCGCATTTCATTCCAAATCCTTTTGATAACTCCTAGAGCAAACATACAAGCCAGGCAGAAAAGAAGGTTAACCCTTCAGTCTCAAAGGTAAAGTGACTTTGTCTGGATTAGTGGAGAAAATGTCAGTAGGGAGGAAGATAGAGGGCACCACCATTTAAGTAAAGGGGATGAAATAAGCACACAAGAAAAATGCTGCATAACTACTATGCATTTACTGCTAGCTTGCTGGTGGAACATACACTTTTCCTTTGCATAATAGTCTGTAATTTACACCAAGAAACTGTATTTTCAGATTGTAAACAATCTGAAAATTGTTTAATATGTTAGGAATACTACCAGTGAAAAAAATATAGATGAACCTAGCATCTAGTATTGTTTGTCTGGAGGACAGAAAAGACAAGAGGCAAATTCCTCCCTTTAATGCCTCCCCTGGCTTAACTCAGAAGTTGGCAGGAAAATTAGAATCATGGAATCATCAGGGTTGGAAGAGACTTTTAAGATCATCCAGTCCAACTGCCAACCCAGCACCACCACCGTAACCCCTAAACTGCAAAATGCTATCACCCAACACCAGACTCAGATGCCTGTCACCTCCAGAGATGGTGACACTACCACCTCTCTGAGCAACGTATTCCAATGCCTGATCATCCAAACAGTGAAAAATAATTTTCTGCTTTCTAAACTGAATCTCCCCTGTCTCAGCCTGAGGCCATTTCATCTTGTCCTCTCACTGCAGGCCAGGCAGGAGAGACCAACCCCCTCCTTTCAGGGTGTTTTAGGGAGCGATGAAGTCTCTGTATGGATAAGTCCTCAGGACAAACATTTAGTACTTGACAGTCTTCCTGCATCTGTCCAGGTCTTTCTCCTGGGGCATGGCCAGAGACAGTTTGTTGTGAATGATACATTGAGAAGTGGAGGGGGCTTTGACTGTTGGCCAGAGTCAAAATCAATGCCACATATGAACTTTAATATTAATTAAAAAACACGGGGGGTCACTGAATATGATGGTTCAAAAAAACCCCTTATTGGATTAGGAAATAAAAACTATTTTAGCAGCAGTAATCTCCTATGGGCAATTTTAGACTGAGAAAACACAGTATAAAGAAGCAGTAAGCAGTCACCCTTGCTGGTGACTGACAAGATTCAAAGATGTTTAGTTGTAGGTACAATTCAGAAACTGGTGCTGCAAGCATCAAAAGCATAGTTACAACTGGTTGAGTTTGGACTAAATCAACCGTACTCTTGACTACACAAACATATAGAGGGAGCTCAAGGAATGTACATCATCTGAAGGTGGAGGAAAGCCACTTCATACCAGAAGTTAGTAATATTTCCCATATTGTAGGCTTTTTCATTTGAGAGACTTGAAGCTTCACTACAATGTATAGTAGCTCTTGGAGGAGTTAAACAATTTTAAAAAAAAGTGAAAATTTTTCTGTGAAAATTCAAAACCAATTGAACACATTCAGGAATAAATGGAATGGGAAGTAGTGCAATTCCCTTCAATGTTTTCATGACTAGAAACTGGATTGTAGTTCAGTAGTACCAAAAAAAGTAACTAAGAATTGCTCTAGTTGTTGTTCAGTCATGGAATAGTTGGAGGCCACTGTCCAAAGACACAAAATGAGTCAACAGAGACATTTGGCTGGGAATAAGGAGCAAAATATAAGAATGAACGAAAATAAGAATGGAAACAGGAGGGGCAGTAAACAGTGTGCAACTTCCACAGTTTTTAAGGTTAGATAAATAGGAAAAAAAAAAAAAGAAAGGAAATGAGACTGAGAGAAAGGAAARAAAGGAGAGAAAGGAAGCCAAAGGGTTGTAATAAAAATCAGAAGGAAAGAAATTATATCAGAGCTCTCAAAGTTCCAAAGTTTCTCCAGCCTCTTCTGCTTCCTCAAGCATGTTTGCCTTCAAAGACTAGTGGAATTGGACTCCTTATTGTGTCTGCCCATGTAACTAACAAATAGTAACTAATTATTCTATCTATTCTGTTATTTGGAATCTTTAGTTTACCTCCCTCTGTTTTTACACATTCAACAATTATAAAAGCCTTCCATAATCATTTAACTTTTTGGACACCACAGATGGTAGGTTTCCTTTAATTTTGAGCTACATACTTTTTTCCATATATATGATGTTTCGTTTGGTTATACTGAAGCACACATTGTTTGCTCATATTCTGTGACCTGACACCCCCATTTTTATTAATCTCATTCTTTATGTCATCTGCCAACTTTGTCAGTACTGATTTCATGGGTTTTTGTCCACATTGCTTATAATGTTAAACAGAATGAGACCGAGAACCAATCTTTGTGAGACCTGACTGGAATCGACTCCCTCAGTGACAATTACTGTTATGTTTTGACTGCTGGTTAGTCAGCTTCAATCCAATCAATGCATGTCATGTTGACTTTCTTAATCAAAATGTCATGCAGAAAGAAGACAAATGCTTTACTGATAATTACTTGTTATCAATTGTCTTATAATCTTAGGGGGGGAATATCAGATTAACAGTATTGACAGTATATATTTCCAAAAACCCATTTGATTATCATTAACTACCTTACCCGACTCTAATTTTCTATTAGTCAAGTATGATATCAGCTTTTCTATTACTTTACTGGGGTTGACGCTTAGGCTGTACACCTTTGTACAGTGGAAATTACCATTCGGAACTATTCCTTTCTCTGCAACTAAATTCTATTTAGAGGGACTTCTTGACAGAAGGAAAAAAACCCAAAAAGAACAAAAACCCTTTAACTTTCATCGAATAACAGACTATTGTGTTCTGCTTAAAAAATAATGACTATTCAGACTATTCACATCCCATGTTCATTTAGCCCTTACAAAAGATGGACATTATAAATATATTTACCCTTTAGGGAAAATCAGTGACAATTTGGAATTACACATCAAATATTCTTGCTATTTGCTTTGATGCAAGACGTGGCGTATTCTCCTCCTTTCAGCTATAACATAGAATTTATTATGTATGGAAAGAACAGAGTGAGCTACTCAGGTGAATTTTTTTGTCTAGTATAGTCTGCTCATATAATGTCACATGCCTTTTCTCCCAGTTTGTGCCGGGTGAACCTGTTTTCTGGCTATGTTGTTAAACTGCTAAGACTCAAACCATTATTCATTGTTTGATTAGGATTGTGAAGAAGCATCTGCTAGATATGAACAACCATTATGTAAATAAGATCAAACATCCACTATTATTTGCAACCATTACGAGTGAGCTTGCTACTTACTGCTATTATCATAGCTAGTTATTGTTATCTCATTTCTCATTTTCAATCTTCATGAAAAGATAGCATCCCTAGGCAGAATTCATGCTCCAATGTGGTACGTCATGAGCAAGTACACAGCATATGTTGTACCTTCATTTAGGAGGTCAGTTTAATATGCATGGGTTTTGCATCTCACAAAAATATAGAAACACAGGATAGTTAACAATAACAGTTATAGAACTATTTTATTCTTACTAACTTAGTATTTATAGACACTTCATGGATGAAAACAGTCTCTGTTCTGAGCTGATGTGAAATAAGTTCATGAAGTCTCCCTGTTTTCAGTATAGTGACCATAATCTGGTTTTAAATTTGTACTGCCAGAGAACATTGCGCACAGTAGAGACAGTCAGGCACTCACAAAATGGTGCTGGTTACCACTTTAAAGAATGACACTTTAACACTGCACTAGTAAAAACAGACTTTTGAGTTAAAAATGTAGCAAACAAAGCAGGTATCCTTTACTGTAACTGTGCATCTCACAGCAAATGTCAGGGAAAAGAAAAAAAAAGAAAGATTCCTCGGTGAAACCTGAAGTAAGATTTTTTAAAAAAGATAGTTATGCCATGAAACATTCAGTCTTGTGCCTACTGAATTTTTTTTAAAAGTCAGTCTGTTAAGTACACTGGTTTCCAATGCTTCATTTGTCCAAACATTCCTAAATACACACAAAATGTGGATATCACCTTTTAAAGCCTATGGGATTTTCAAAAATATACACTGAACACCTAATATACAAAAACAAATTTGAAAAATAAATCCTAAAAAAAAGCCTTTTAAAAGGAGCAGTGAGAAAAGGTGGATACAGTAGGATGCAAAAAAAAAAAACCCTTAACTGTTCAAAATTTTTCAGAGAGAATAATTACAYTATATATTTTAGGCTCCCAGTTACTAGATTTCAAAATAATTAAAGTAAAGGAGGTCTCCTATAAAACACAGACATTTTGACAAAGCACTCACAAGTGAAATACAATGTATTTTTGTTATCCTGCCACTTCTTTCTGTAGTAGACAATAGAAGAAACTAAAGAAATCAAAAGACAAGTAGTGCATTTATGTTTTCTGCATCAAATTTTTCAAAGGAAATTCCAATTTACTCAGCTTGAAGATTCCCATTCAACATCTGAATACATGTAGTAAGGACAGAAGTAAACTCCAAAGGAAGAGGAATGACACTGTACTTCTCACAAAATATTTTCATCTTGTTACATAGCCTGTGAATTAACTGCTTCAAGGTTACTCCTTAATGTATTTCTTTAATGCATTTACTCTTGGCCCATTTTGCCCAAATTCCTTTAAAAACTGCAGGTCAGAATTGCCTTTAGAAGGTCATTCTGTGTCTAATCCAGAACCAGACTCAACCCTTGAGTTTTTTGACATCAACAGATTTACATCTGAAATGAGCCTAAGTGATCAAGCCCTTTGAAAGTCCACTGGGAATATTTTGGTTGGCAAGGAATAAACCCACAGACTGTAAAATAGTTCTGGGAATGAAAGAAGAGGCCGTGCTGAGATAAAAGACACTGATAGCTTCCCCCTGAATTATTCAATTTAGATTTTTATTTAGTGCTTCTTCCTATGCCACATATAATCTACATGGCTGTATAACCTATGTGGAGTTCTCACTGAAGCTTGTGGTGCTATCCTGCAAATGAACAAGGCTCGTTTCACTTCTCAAAGCTCAGCAAAATCGCTAAAATTTGTTTGGCTTTGATCGTATGGGTAAAACCACTTCGTCCAAACCATGTGCTCAAGTTCAAGGGTTAAAATGACACAAATTAATTTTAAGTATTCAAAAGTTATGTGCTGTCTAAACCAGACATCTCAGCTGACTTTATAGTAGTTAGACTATAATATGCCTCTGCAGACAGATTAACTCTCTCCAAAGATGGACCCTAATACAGGTGATGTTAATTGTCCTCCAAAGATGTTTACTTTTCTGCATTTATTTTTGAGGGAGCCTAGACAACRAGGTAGGGCAAGGAATAAGATGCCTTTCAAGGAGAAAGTAGGACCAAATGTCTTCAGTGGGATTTAAATAATCACTCTAGCTGCTTTGCTTAAGAGCAATGGCAACATTTCTACAGGATTATGCAGAAGAGGAGGCAGGTTAATCACAGCTTTCTGACTCAAGAGTATTGCTGTTTTTAACTATTTAACCAGTCTTGGTATAATGTCTGTACAGTGTCACAACCAAAGTAGAATTATCTAAAGTAAAACTTTTTTTCTGTACTCTCTTCTTTCTGAGACTGAAATCTGTATCATTTTCAGGGATCATAAAGTACTCTGAGCTCATTGCAACTAATCTCATTTTTAGCTTTTACCACTTTTTGAATGGATATTCAGTTCTGACAGCACTCGAGCTTTCCTTTAATTTCCAGTGACACTACAAACAGAAAACAACAATCTTACCAACCTGTTTTATGTGCTCTTTTTTTGCTCGTTATGCTTCCACTGGGCCTCTTTCACCACGTTTTTTCTTTACAAAAAAGATACTATTCATTCTCTGCTTTGTTCCAAGCTATCACCATGGACATTTGTTACTGGGTATATAATTTTATGCTTGAGGCTCCACCTATCAAAATTTGCTGCATCAACATCTTGTCCTCTGATCATAACATAATTATCACTTTCAGAGATAATGAACCTCATCAAGGTCTTCTCTTCTCATTTTCATTTATGAATAAGTTTGGCTACTGCCAGGAGTTAATGAAACTAAAAGGGAAAGAGAGGAGGCAACACAGTCAGACTGATATAACACTGCTGAGAGAGTGACAGGATGGCTTTTAAAAGAAGATCACTGATATAAATTGCCTGCCAAATATTCAGCTGAATCCTGTATGGGACCAGGTGTCCTGCTTTAAGATTTACAGAATTTTATGGGTTATTTAAAAATGCGTTAGATGTTATAATTAATGACTAAAAAGTTTTATGATTTCAGAAAATAATTGGTTTGATAATACATTGGAAAATACAGTGATTTTCTAGTAAAATGAATATTTTCAAATATTTCWTGACAGGGAACATAATTCCTGCTACAGCTAATAAAATTTAGCAATTCATACATTTCATTATTCTCTTTTTTGCTAATAGTTGGCACCAAGTGTTTGAGAGAAAGATGGAAGGAACATAGTGGTGAATAATTATAGAAGAAATTTCTCCAAAATCCATCATCAGTTTATACAGTGATGCTGGTAAATAATTTCAATTTTTTTCCTGTAACCCAAACCAAGTAAATAACATTTTCTTTAATGTAACTAAGAATAACCTCATTCCTCAATGGTTAATTTTCACATTAACATTCTTTTTATGTAGAATCAAAGAAGACTAATACATTATTTAATACGATAACATGTATAATCAAAAATACATGTTGTGGTTCCTTTTATTTAATGGATCAACTCTAGAAGAAAGAATTTACTGGACTAATTAGAATAAATGGGGAAACTGACAAAAACCAACACTGAGAACTTGATGCTTTGTGAAATTAATAGAACAAGCACCTAAGCTCTTTTCAGAATACAAGCTGATATTTTTATCCCATTGTTATATTATCTTAGTAAAAAAAAAATCTTTGATTCACAATAAGCATACTTTTATAAGCTTTTCTGGTCTGGGGACTTTATTCACACAACCTTAATTCTGGCATCTGGAATTTAGTTTGCAATTTATATTCCTTATGTCCAGGTTATAATGTAAAATGTAGAAAAAAACAATACCAAACAAAACAAAAGCAAAAAAAATCCATAACAACAAAGGAACAATGAGCACTCAAGGAAAAAACAAAAACACAGAAATATAAAAAGAAGACTCATGTTTATTTAATAAGTGCTCCTGATGGGGGAAGAGAGCCAAAATAACCACCGACATTTTTGTGATTTTGACTTTTTAATTGCTTGTTTATTCCTTTGGGAAACCTGCTCAGACATCCATTAGATTTTTGCTAGCTAAATAAAGTGGTTGTTCATGTACTTCAGATTGCGTTTGTAACTACCTTCATTTCTTATTAGTTTTTGATTTCATTTTGAGTTGCATTCTGATTTGAGTTATAATGCAATGTTGTAAAAAACTAAAGTAATTGGACATTAGAATTTGCATATTCAATTAAACTATACAGAAACATGGAAGAAAACTAAATGCCGTACTGTGTTAACCAAGTGGACATTTTATACTGTAATTTATGTTTAAAAAGAGTAGAACTAAGACACTTGAGGGACTGAGTCAAGCATTCTGCAGTTGGCATAGGTATGGCATAATCTGTCCCCTTACAAAAGTCACCCACTCATTTCTAATTTTTAGAGACTGATTTAAGCATAAAAACCATAAAAAGCAGAATTTAACATCTAAATAATTATTTGTCACTAATTTTGAGTTCTCTGACTTGCTCATCCTATAAATACTCAATTCCTCGTTGAATCTCACTAAATTTAGCCTAAATAAACTCTTGAAAGTAGAAGTGTCACAGTTTAACTGCATTCTATGTGAAAAAGTAGTGTCAGACTTTCAGGTTTCTGCCTTTGAACTAATTTGAATGTCTCTATATTTTCATGTTATGAAACAAGCAGATAAGTATGTTCACTCCATCTTGCCTACCATTGATTATATTGTAGGTTCTCATCATATTCTSTCTTGCTCGTTTTTTTTCTAAAGCAAATAATCCTAACTTTTTCAGCCTCTTTTCCTATGACATTTCCTTCTGTAGTTTCAGTATTTTCACCCTTTCTGAGCTTCTTTCATTTTGAAGAATCCTTTTTAAAGCATGGTCACCAAAAGCCCAAATAAGATTTCACTATTGACTTGTAGACGTGTTTCCAATTTGATACTCACAACTCTTTGTTTATGACAGGCATTTTTGAGAAGAAGGATTTGCATTTTTCTTTTTTATGCACTTTACCTAGGTTTTGGTAATATCACATGGTTGTCTGCTTGTCAAGTTGCCCATTGTCTCATTCAGTTATAGCTTTCTGGACCTCTTCACAGCTCTTTCTGGTCCTGATTAGCCTAAGTAATTTAGTATCATTTTCACATTTGTTGGCTCATTCCTCAGTTGCTTTCCAGGGACAGTTCTTGTATGAAAGACAACTATTAATCATTTCTCACAATAAAACATTTATTCTCTCTTGTCCTCTAGGTAGATTTTTGTTCATAACAATGGTTGGCCTTTCCATTCATGTTCACTTCATTTCTCAGACTTCTGAATGGAGTCTCAAGTCTTTGACAAGACAATTAAAGTCTACCTAAACTATACTCACAGAAATTCACAAAACTTGTACATTCAAAGAATTCTAAAAGATTCAATAGTGTGTGATATTTTTTTCCTCAGAAAATGGGCATTCTTGGCCATGTTAAGCTTAGAGGCCTTATTAATATGTCCATGAAAGAGAAAATCCAGTGTGATGAAACCACAGGGGAAAGGGGGTTGTGTTGCCAATATTTGAATCACAGGAGAAACTCCTGACAGCTTACACCTTGCTGGATATTTGACAATCCACCTCTTAATGAAAATATCTTTTTTTTGCATGGCGTCTGTTATGGGTTAGGAAAAAAAAAAAAA